>JALPQI010026022.1:0-10901 GCA_025490895.1 Thaumatotibia leucotreta | reverse complement strand
AATGCTTGAAATTTACAATTTTAGAAGTTCGCGACAAGCCTGCTGCCCACTATTTCAGTTTTATGACATTGCTGCGAGTCTGGTGAGGGTTCCAAGGAAATTCTACCTTCTGTAGCCGGCACAAAAGAGTAGTGACGGTGGTGATTGATTATTTTCATTAAAATCTAGTTATGATTTTAGGAAAATTCTTCATTGCCTACTTTAAATACTTGGGTGACGTTTGACATTTTATTAATGCTTCCTCTGCCTCAACTCTGTAGGAGCAACTGCATGTGGATTCTGCATTTTATGTCATCAATAATATTTTGACAGTTCCTTTGGCCAGGTAACATTAATCAATGATGGATGAGTTCTGTTTTTTTTATTCATTTGTGAGATAATATTAATCAATGCTGAATGCGGATAGCGCAGGACCAGTCATTGTGACAATCTTTGGAGAAAACCGGGGTCCAAGGAACCTTTACTTCGATAGGCAGCACAAAATATCGTGTGGTGACGGTAGTGAACGACTGATTGTTATTTTCATTAAAGTGTAGTTTTGATTTCAGGAATTTAATTACTTTAAATAGATGATGGATAAAATTTTATTAGTTTTTCCTCTGCCTCAACTCTGTAGGAGCAACTGCCTGTGAATCCTGCATTTTATGTGGTCAAGAATATTTTTACATTCGCCAGATAACCCGAGTCTTGCTGTTTTTTTATTGTACGTACATTTATGAGATAACATTAATCAATACTGATATTACTGATGTTGTGCTGAATGCGAAAAGCTCAGCACCAGTCATTGGCGCAATCATTGTGAGAAGCCTATGTCCAGTACGTTTTGCGGCTGTTATCGTCTTTAATACAATAATTAAGCCGTTGTAAATTAATTACTTCAAACTGGACACCCACAACACAAACCAATTTAATGACATTCATTACACAATGGTAGGCAAAGCAGCCTACATAGTCTTGCAAGCCATTGGGCCATGTTCACGTTTCAGTTTGATGAGTTATTAGTTAACTAAACAACCCTTCGTGATCCGAGTAAAGGCCCGGAAACGACATTGGTCTAAGGCGACCGGCGGCGAGCGAATCCATGAGTTGGAGCGGGATGCCGATATAGGAACTCCCTCTCGCACGTATGGTTTTCCGCTAAACCTTAGACCAATGTCAAGGCCGGGCCTTAAGTGTTACCAACGCATTAATGAAATAAAAAAGAAAACGCTATTTCATCACAATTATTTATTTTATCACTTATAAGAAATATACTGGCCTACTTTGATCCATAAGCAACACTACTAAGAAACTCTGCTATAAACCTTCAACGTCGTAAGAAATCAATAACAAAAAACACGCGATTCACCGGCATCCATCGCAAACGGTGATTTATACCCCCCATATCCGATAAGTCCTCTTTACGACCTTGGATCTTTCCTGTATAAATTTTTATATCTCCGGATCACCTTTACATTCACAACTCAACTTTCCTCAAAAAACGCCAAAATACCAGTATATGTATTATTCTCTTTAACGCTACTTGATACTAGCGGGAAGTCCAAGTTACGTTGGACTATATCTTATAGTCGATTCAAAATGCTTGGCAAAACAAAGCTGATGTATATTGAACTGCCAACGATGTCACAGTTATTTTCAAAAAGTCATATCCCCATACGAGCTTGATGGTTACTTACGTCGTTTGATAAAATGAGGATATTGGTGGATTTCGATGTCCTGAATGTGTTGGGTAGATTTGTCAGAATTCGGGATGGGGTGTATAAATGACTTCTAGCGATTGTGCTAAAATACGTTGCCTTGATTTTAGGTTTGTCAAGTTACTATCGAATTTATAGTATAGTACATTCAACTATAGTCCATTTACTCGTATATTATAATATTTACGACTAGCAATGTATAAGTTGCAGAACATTCTCAAAATTGCGAGAATATCGAAAATTTCCAAGAATTTTCATGATAATTTAAAGTATACGTTATGATTGAGAATGTTTCCATGAGAACTTATAAAAAAGTGTTAAGAATAATATTTATTTTAATTTCACAATTGAGTAAATAAAGCATAAAATATACCCTAAATACACACATACAATACAATGGTTTTTGCATGATTAGATTGCTTGTAAAAATTTAATTGCCAAGAATATTCTATATGCAAGTTTCGCAACTTACGAAACTTCTCGGCACAGTGCTATTCACGACTATAATATTGGTCCTCCTACATTTGGCGTTATAAACTATTATGGAAAATATGAACATGAATAACTAGAAGAATAAAACTTTGTCCATTTGGAAAAATCTGGTCAATTTATCATTAGACAACTTCAGAATAGGACAAGACTGTCATGAGCGAGCCCTTACATTCTTCGAATACATCATACGGTCAAGAATAATAGGAAGATGAATATGAGTGGATCGAATGTATCGTAGACGAGCTCGGATTGGGGCAAGTATGTAGGGGATGCAAACCGGTTAATAACCGGTTATTCATCGTAGTCTCATACAAATAAAAACCGGTTTCCACGCTCTACACAAGAATGGGAGAACGGGTGGTGGCTTTCACCGTGCATCCATATGGTTTTTGGCACCTGTACAAATTGCATCAATATTTTTTACTTTGTTTATTTAATAATAACAACTTAAATCTACTATTACACTTTTACCTAATACGATAGATAAGCGACTCCTAACAGCATCGAAACATTATAATTATATGGCATTCATTTGTTCATAGCTACTTAAGATCTGAAATCGAATTGGAGATCAAAAATGTAAACAAATGGGATACCACCACAAAAAAATAATCGCGAGAGGTGGGTAATCTAAAATCATTGAAATACTTTTAAAAAATGCGCATTTACAGTCACTGACGGTATGTGTAGTTTTAAAATATTTTACTAATTTTTAATATCATACATTATTTTTTTAATGATTTATTTCTCTAGTTTTAATAAAATGTAGGGTATTTCATTTATACTACTGGCAATGATAAGAAGTTTTAAACATTTGGTTTGCAGTTATAACAATGTACTGAAAAAAATCAAAACAAGATGGTGCTCCAAATGACTCTTTTATGAATTCATAAAAACTCCTAAAATTTAGCATTACAAAGTATATGAATACAGATTTTAGTATTTTTACCTACAAATCAATCATTTTAATTTTTAATAGAAATGGATTCGATTGTAACTATAGATGAAGACTGGAATTCGTTCCCCGACTATCCTAAAGATTAAAGTAACACGACATTGGTTTTAAAACATTGATTATGTTGATTATTAGGTATTATTTTTGTAATCAGGAACCGTGGACACTCAGCCGTTTGTTTTTTATAGTCATGTCCAAAAATATGTCAATGATTGTGATACTTGGGTATCGAACATACTTTGACTTTTGCGTATCTACACCTAAACATCAAGCATTGTCTTAAGTTTAGCACCTGTAAAGATAGGTTGGAAGTGTGCAAATAAATAAAATAAAATAAATAACTCGTCTCAAAATGCGGCGTTAATTTATAAAGGTGTTAAAAAATAAAAAGTTTTATACCCCTGGAATGTCACTTTAACACTGACTTTAAAATGTCATGTCATTGTCATAGATTGTTTACATTTTTGATCTCGAATTCCATTTCAGAGCTTATACCTTCGTGAAATCATTCAGGGAGCACGTGAATACATCAATCTCTAAAGCAACTTTATTATAGTGCGAATAGCTCTCGTTAGGGGCCTCCTTCAGCAGCTTGGTGCGGGCGACCGGCACGGCCAGCAGCGATGGCACGCAGCACCCCAGGGTTGCACAGCGAGCCTCGCAGCACCCACACTACATACGAAGCCAGGGCTAGCTCGCGCCTCACTTCTAGCTTATTGTACCCCACCCTTCCTAGCTCGAAGAGTCCAATCTAAAAACCTTAAGGATGCCGTTACGAGTAAGAAAAGTTTGAAGATCCTCACGATCTCGCTCCGTCGCGTAACTTCCTTATATCTATCCTATAAATTCATAATAAATATTACAAACGAATCGAAAACGAAAACCGAAAAAAACATACCTATATACAAGCGATGCACTAACAAATTACTATTCATTTACAAATTATCACATACAATTTATTTTGAAGCAATCAATGTAGTTTAAAATGTATAGCAACATTAATAGCAAGCACAAAAGCAAGCAAATTAAGTAAAAGAATTATAAAATAAAGCAAGGGCGCTATTGTCAATAACGATCTTAATGAAATCATAGGTTACCAATAAAAAGTCAATTAAAAATAAATATAACAAACGAAAAGACAACGAAAACCAAAAATATATAAATTCAAGCGAAGCATAAAGACTGTTATTTATTAACAAATGATCACATTGCAATTAAAATAATTTCAAAGCAATCAATACAAAGTATATAGCAAACATAAAAGCAAGCAAATAAAGGAAACTAATTATAATATAAAGCAAGGGCGCTATTGTCGATAACGGTCTAGCTGAAATCATAGGTTACCCAAATAGATCTCTATCATTTCAGCGAGATCTTCGTCGACAACAACACTCGATCTTGCTCTAGGCTCGGAGGTGAGGTTAGATCTCTATAATTTTAGTACTCAAATAGATCTCTATCATTTCAGCGAGACCTTTGTAGACAACAACACTCGATCGCTTTCTATGCTCAGATGGTAGGTTAGATCTCTATCACTTTATTACCCAAATACATCTCTATCATTTCAGCGAGATCTTCGTCGACAACAACACTCGATCTTGCTCTAAGCTCGGAGGTGGGGTTAGATCTCTATGATTTCATTACCTAAATAGATCTCTGTCATTTCGGCGAGATCTTTGTCCACAACAATACTCGATCCTCCTCTAGGCTCGGGGAGGTTAGATGTCTATCATTTCATTACTAGGGGTCGGAACTATGGGTGCAAAACTTTAACACATCTTGTCAAATGGACTTGACATAGCACATCCATTCATAAAATATACATATCTATCTACACACCCACACACTGTAAGTTGAAGGATCCGAGATAGGGAATAAAGGTTGGATACAGATTTTTCAATAATATTCGTATTTGCCTTGGCTAAAGTGTTCCCATATGTCAATTTTAAAGTTTTGTTAAATTTTTGTACCCATAGTTCCGCCGCTATTTACCCAAATAGATCTCTATCATTTCAGCGAGATCTTTGTCGACAATACCACTTGAGTCGATTCCACTCTGGATGTAGGCGGCTGGGAGGGCTGGTGGTGCGTTGGTTCCCACCAAAGCGATTGACTGCTTGAGAATTTTTTTGACCGCGTTTGCCACACTTTCAAGGCAGCTTGTCAGAAATGAGCCGACCAATTCAACTGGTCGACTGTCACAGTCGCCATCTAGTGGCGCGAAACTGGAATTGACAGCTGACATAAGACACGAAGCCTACTTTTACCTTATTTTGATTGAAAAATATCATAATAAATTATTGTTTATATTTAGTTATCTTGCAGAAGTGTTCAACTAGTAGACAAAGGCTCATCATTTAGCTCATTCTGTTCACACGAACATAGGTACTTACCTATTATAATTTGACTTTAATTTAGCCTATAAGTTGGCACTGTTGGGAAAAGGCTCATTGTATCACCAATGATACTATCTAGTGGCGCGAACCTGGAATTGATAGCTGACAGAAGAGATAACTTGCCTTTAACATACAAAGTTGTAAAAAAATAGCGGTGGTCTATTCACCGGTCTCATTAATTATCGTACTGAGATACGAAAAAGTCAGAAAAAAAATCGAAGAGACGCGAACCGAGAATTGATAACCGATAGAAGAAACAAATCCTACCTTTACTATAAATTGGTAAGAAAATATTAACAAGTTTCGTAAAATATAACATAAAAAAATCTTATCTTGTTAAAAGTGTATCCTTATTTTGCGAAGGCTTATCGTGACGCCATCTGGTGGCGCGAAACTGGAATTGACAGCTGACAGAAATGATAATCTTATCGTAATCGGATTGATAGGTAAAATATGTGAACCCTATCAGCGTAAGTTGGTAAGATAAATCGATGTCTGTTTTCACTTAAAAAAAGGAGGAAGTTCTCAATTGGACAGTTTTTTTGCTTGTAATGCAACTATGTGTGGTACTCGATATTTTCGAGAAACGTGAACCCTTTTTTTTGATCGAACAGGTACTTATAACACCGAGATGGTCCCGTTGGCACCAACACCGGGTCTGATGATGAGATCTTGGAGAAATCGAATGAAGTCTGTTTATATTTTTTATTTGATAGTTGTACTGATTATATAACGACTGCTAAACATGAAAACTTTGTGAAAATCGTTGAGGGTTTTTCTATTTTTTTTTGCCACCGTTACAAAAACGTATCCAAACAGTCGTCAGCTCAGATTCATAAGCAGTGAACATAAAATATCGAAATTTAAAACATAAAATATCTGATTACGACTAGTAAACGGTCGCCGAACTGAAGATCGAGCCTCTAAAACAGGGACGCAAAGTCACTGGTACTAAAGAAAACTACTAGAACTTTATTAATTTCATGCGAATGAGTGTTTTCGATATGTTTTCTGCCACCAGGCGGCTCATGTAGGCGTCAGGTGCAAACAGCTGTCAGATTCATGAAATATCGAAATTCTATTGTACATATTTGGAAGTTTATTATTTTTGTAATGGATTACGATTAGAACACGGTCGCCAAACTGAAGATTGAACTCCAAAACAGCGGCCCTACCAAGAAAAACTAAATTCGTAAATTTCGAGAATTTGTCTCTCTCACTCTAATGACGCCTTCGTTTGAGTGACAGAGAAAAATCTTCGAAATTTCCGAATTGCGATTTTCGCGGTAGCAGTCCAGGGTCGCAAAGTCACTGGTACTAAAGAAAATTACTAGAAGTTAATTTCCTTGGAACTTGGGTATTTACTTGGAACTGATGTTTTTATATATTTTAGAAAGCAATGTTCCTTACGTAATGGTTTTAAGAATAAAGCAACCAAAAATTATATAGAAAATTAAAAACGCGTATTTATTTTGACAGTTCGTTGGACCACGCGCCACAGTGCTGCCATCTTACCGCCCCATAGTGGCGGAAAAAGTATCAAAAATCGTTATTTATTTAGAACAGATTTTTTTTACTTACCAGAAAACAATATTCCTAAAGTAATGGTTTTAAGAATAAATAAACCAACAATATACACGGTGCTCGCGAGTATTTCGAAAGATTTTAACTATGCATTCTAGCCATCAAAATAAACAAAAAATATTATTAGACCTAATGTCAAATTCCACAAAAAAAAATTTTTTTTCGGTTTTTTTTTACAGTTTTTGAATTCTTTGTCAGAACAACAATTTGTTAAAATTAATTTTTTAAATGTTTTTTTAGTGCAGGTTTTTTCGTCAAGTCTATTTTTATTTTTTCATTGTCAGACATAAGGTGTGGTAATATTAGAAAACATTGTGGTAGCATTGTAATCAAAAAGAAGTTCTATGACGAGTTACGTCGAAAAAGTTATTTCGAAAAAAGGTTAATTATCTCTGGAACCAAGCCGAATCCAGGAAAATTTATATAACATTAAATACTCTAAATATGCTCAGGAATTCAGCATTAAAATTTCGGAATGCTCACGAGCACCGTGTATAGAAAATTGAATTCGCGTATTTATTTTGACAGATCGTTGGACCTTACACCACAGTGCTATCATCTCACCGCCCCATAGTTTCAGAAAAAGTATCAAAAACCCTAATTGTGTGCGAATTCTTTCTCAATGTAAAGGCTCCTTTAGAGTAATAAGGTAATGCGTCACGGACCAATGCGCGCCTGCGCGACGCGATAGTACGCCCCGGCGAGCGCCAATGCCTTGCGGTGCGATAGACGCCTTCAACTTATAGTGTTGTTTTAGGTATTAAAACAACTGTAAACAATTTGCTAGGAGTCTCTCTGCGAGATCGGATTAAAAATGAGACCATCCCCAGTAGAACCAAAGTAACCGAAGTAGCTTTCCGAATCGCTAAACTGAAGTGGCAGTGGGCGGGGCACATTGCGCGTAGAACCGATAGCCGTTGGGGCGGGAAGGTTCTCGAGTGGCGGCCACGTACCGGAAGGCGCAGCGTGGGTAGGCGCAAGGTGGACTGATGACCTGGTAAAGGTCGCAGGAGTCCGCTGGATGCAGGTGGCACAGGACCGATCATTGTGGCAATCTTAGAGGGAAGCCTATGTTCAGCAGTGGACGTCT
Organism: Thaumatotibia leucotreta; assembly: GCA_025490895.1. NCBI lineage: Eukaryota > Metazoa > Arthropoda > Insecta > Lepidoptera > Tortricidae > Thaumatotibia > Thaumatotibia leucotreta. The sequence goes on along the minus strand of JALPQI010026022.1, from coordinate 2,687 downwards.
TTCGGCTGACATGATGATGATGATGATGATGATGATGAAACAATTTGTAAAATTTCAAGTAGTTATAACATTCAGAGGGGTGCTGACTTACAATTGTGGCCGTACATTCGTTGCAAAAACCGACTGTCAGTCACCTAAGAGCTCATCAGCAACGCTCTTAGCAATAGAACCCAGTCGCCGTGGCTGAAAACGGCTAGAACGGACGGTAGGGTAATTACATATGTGAACACCCACGATTATCTTATCACTCATATTTTAACGACAAACCGGTCTTAATTGCGTAAACTTACATTTGTTTTATGTGACGATGGTAGACAACTGAGCTTTCGGCCCACCTCATGGATACAAGAACTGAGACATTTGGACATAGTGACCAAAAAATCGCCTATGCGCTACCTACGTTGAGGTCTTAGGTGGAATGCCTCTATCTATGCCAGTAATTACACCGACTATCTTACCCACAAACCAAAACACAGGCAGTGCAAACACTGCTATTTAGCGGCAGGTTAACGGGTAAGTCGGTGGTAGCTATCCGAGCGGACCCTGCACGAGGTCCTACCACCAGCAAAATTATTTAATATGATCCTGAGGTTTCGGGCATGAAAGAAGTGAATAACCAAGACCCAGTGCGGGTAGATTGCATAACCCGCGCAGCTAGAAGATGTTGATACATTTTCTTGCCAGTCTGCCTGCGACCACGGGTGTAACGTCATCATCATCAGTAGCCTATGATAGTCCACTGCTGGACGTAGGCCTCTCCTATTAACAATGCGTATAGACGCATTAGGAGGTAAATGCTCATAATCGCCACGCTGGGCAAGCGGATTGGCGATCGCAGTAATGTGTCCACTATGATGACGCTGCTGCCCGTCATCAATTTTTTATCAAATAATTGTCAGTGACACTTCAATCCCTTAGTCGACTCTTACGACACTTGCAGGAGGAGTTGAGGTGGTGACAAATGTATTTTTACTGCCGTCACCACACCAAAACCACCTGGGTCTGTCACCGAATGCCCTGCTTTATTTAATCGTGTCATGGTTTATTTTACCCTCACAATTACTTAATCGGAACTAAATCAGACTTTTTGCTCAACTGCCACAAATGTAGCTTACTTAGGACTCCGTTTGACAGTTGCCCATTCAAAACACACCCTCTTTAAAAAAGCCTCGCACGATAATTTGGCCGGTTCCGGCAAGATGGCGGCCGCAATTTCCGGTCGCACTTCGCAGGCGTGCGGCTGACATCTCTTGTGCGGTAATTGGTTGGATCACTTGGTGTTGAGAGCCCGTTTTTGCATTGTTGGCTCTATTGATTCGCGATTGTTTTGTTGGGGTCGTTTGAGATGAAAATAAATGTATATCGCTTTGCAGGAGAACAGCAGGCGTAGCCATGATGCCATTCTGATTTTGCAATCGTATACGATAAAGCTTGTTCACGAAATAAAGTAGCCATCGTAAAATCAGTCTCTGCTGTTACGCAACAGTCGCTGAAAAGTCGTCAAAATCAAAATAACTTCAGATAATGCTTGATGCAAAAGTTCACGCCCAAAAAAGTGCGAACTTCCGAGACGATTGTAACAATGTTAGTCTTTAAATAATTTATAAAAATTGTAGACTCGAGATTCACCGTTTATTATAGTATCGCTATTGTATTTAGTTAAGACCCATTGGGAAACAAAATGACCCAAAATAGTAAAATAAGAAGAAACACTACTTAAATCCAGAAGTTTATATAAAAATCCATAATCATGGAGATGTGGCGAACGGACTTGTTATTTAAACGCCCGGTAGGCACCCTATAGAGAAATTGATATAGATATCAACCGAGAAGATAGGCAAAGAGCCCTTCTTTCTAATAACACCCATACTAAGGTATGGTCTCATACAAAAAAAAAGAATTATACAGCAATGGCTACTTTATTTCGTGAACAAGCCTTAAGAGATAAGTCACGTGGACATAATAATGTATGAAAATGGTCACATGACTTTTCGTACGAATCTATCATTCTCATACATTTGTTACTTTTCGCTTATCGTTTACGATTGCAGAATGGCATCATGGCACGATCACCGAAGTTTGTAAATTTCGAGAATTTGTCTCTGTCACTCTAACGAAGGCGTCATTACTCATTAGAGTGACAGAAAAAATATCCCTGTAATTTGCGAACTTTGGTGTTTGCGGTAGCAGGGTGCTTAGACAAGTTGCCAATCGCTAACGCTTAATCGTAAACGAAAGGCATCTAACTGATTTTGTCGCACTAATATGAAATAGTGACAGAGAGGGAAAACCACGATACGCCACTAAGCGTTAACGATTGGCAACTTGGCTAAGCCTGCAGGCCTGCTACCTAATAGCGTGAATGGCAAACGCATTCATTGCGTTTGAGTAATACAAAAGCAACATTTTGCATGATACACTTACATCGCTTGTTTTTCGATACGTTTTATTCAAAGACACTGAGAATAAAATAAAGCAATACTTAATTTTTTGAAATACTGTACTACGGAATTATCCATGATTTTTTTTTCAACTTATTACCTATTATTTACTTTAGACATCAACGAACTTTGCACTGAACTTTTCCATAAGTATAAAAGACATCAATGGGTTTCGGCTAAGCTGGGAAGCACTTAATTTCTTACCTCGTTTTGTAATAGATTTAGATTACTTTTATTTAGATAACC
>JALPQI010026021.1:0-19806 GCA_025490895.1 Thaumatotibia leucotreta | reverse complement strand
GAATGCAACGTATTCTTTGTTTTTAAAAATCACCGAAATGTTCATGCAACACCTGTTAAATCCAACCAACGAATTAATGGGTCCATTGCAAAATACATAACTAAGGGGTTTAAAGAAAACAATATTAAACGACACATTTTTGTGTAACGAAGTTATGCATGTAGTTTCTACGAAGAATTTTCGTAGCCCAATGCGGTCACGTGGTTTGAAACGAATGATAACGGTCGTGATGTTTGTTTTCATTATGCTCTTAACCATGTACAATTTGTTCGCAATCGACAATATTATTATTTGGCACTTAGGTCCTGTTAGACCTGTACGTATATAATTTAACTGAAGTCGAAACCTAATAATTATTAATCGATCAATCAATCAAAGCGTTTATTTGTAAACATAGGTATTTACAGTATGTGGATGGACAAGAATTTCAGAGGTTCTGCTAAGTTTTACCCAGAGGTGTACAACAACTAGTTACAATGTAATAAATATGTCACAATATTTAGATCTATAACAGCATCAAACTCAGATTGTCTAGTAGAAAACCCCATCAATTTTAGGAATAATAAAAGGTTTAATGGGTTTTATCGATAAAGGGGATACATTGCCATAAATAAAATAGGTATCTATCTTTAATTACAAATAACCATAACACCTATTTATTCATCGCAATGGACACATGGAGCGTGATACACACGTATTCTATATATATTATAGGTCTCGTCGGTTATTAAAGGATTTAAATTGTGACATTTATTGCTCTTGCGTACTTTTGAGACGGCTTTGCAGTCTTCGCACTGCGCTACTTGTGGACTTTTACTGCCATGCGAGTTCTATTCATGGCATGGTTACAGATGTTCTGAGACTTCTGAGGGTCTTTCTCTACTGCTAATTAAAATTGAAGCTGTATTGCCACTTACAGTGACAGACCTTAATATACAGAGAATTCGTATTAATATTTTACTTACCAATATCATATATTTTTATCAGCAAAAATTATGATGATTTTATCCATCTCGCTAAGCCAGATCACTTTAGGGCGATATGGCTACGATTCCGAGTGTCAATTATCTCTAAAATATGGCCGTTTAGCATCAGCATAACGAGCGAGATACCTTCAAACTGAAATATTTATATTTTATATTTAGAATGTTTTTGAACATTAAATCATATTTCAAAATTTAGACGTGCGTTTACAATAATTTTACGAATGAACGAGAAATAAATATTAGAGCTGCATGATTGCAGCATTCAACAATCCTAAATAATAATTCTTCAACAAATTCTAAGAAATATTTGACTTGAAACAATCATTTAAGTAAGTATTCTAATTACATGTCGTCGCTGTTCCTACAAAAGTCGCTATGTGTTTTATTGCTACTATTCAGGAGACACAAAAAACTGTTTATTTTGAATCTTTTTCACTCAAAGTAATTTAATTTTTATTTTGATAAATATGTTCAGTTTTACGTATTTTATGTCTTTTCTAAATATAAATTTCAGTTTTTTAACGAGAAAAATTAATATTACCTATAATATGTCACATAGCCGATTTTGTTTCAGTCGTCCAAAGGCTCTATGAGTCTTATTTTAAATTGGTTAAAATAACTAGTTACAAAATTTGACACATCATGGTAATATTTGTCACATAGTTATTTTTATGAAAGATATGGTTCTTCAATAATACAAAAAAAACATGTTTCAGTAATAATAGTCACAGGAAAATTTCGCCAAGTGTCCTAAGACTTTGTCTAAAGCATACCTAGTCTACGAATCGCTATGTGCGGAAAAGTACATATCGGGCCATATTTGTTCTTATTTAATTCATAAAAAAATCCTGCTAAAACCACATAACGGGCCCCATTATAAGAAGTCACTCATAGTTATATAAAACAGTCATGTCATTTTTGCACTTACTGTTTTTAGGAAGAGAATTCAATATATGGATATCACATAGCTAAAATTCATAAATCCTGAACTATTAAAGATAGCCTCACCGCTGTTTTTGGAGCGTATAGATATTGAAATTAGGTTCAAAATGGCGTTAACATCCAAAAATCGAAAATTTATATATATTAATTTTAAGTTTTGATTCAGTAGGTCTTCAAATTCGGCATTAAGTAATACATTAGTTATAGGTACCTACATATTTACACTGTGTCTAAACTAAACAGCGCATTTGCATTGTTCCAGCCAGAAACTAATGGATCCCAATAAGAAGAGCTGAGATCGTGAAACATGACGCGCGCCGCCATTGCGTTTTGGCGCGAAATGTCAATCGCTGTCACTTTCGTTCTTCTGGCAATGGCTTCTGGATGTGTAGCCCGAGACATTAATTTAGGTAAGTTTTTTTTGATAGACAATAATAACACATTCCCTTATTAAATAATTTATCTTTACTAGTTACTCGAAACATGCGATAATTGAAAAATAGGTAGTTGACCCTACGAAAGTTTCCATTTTATACAACGTTTTAGTTTTTGTCTTGATCTAAAATAAAAAACACTTTAAAAGTTTTTACGTGTTTAGTAAGATTCTTGTTGCTGAATTTGAGTTCAATAGCAAATCACATTGCCGAATGCTGGCAACACAACAACAAACAGATAAGTATGGCAAATGCAAACAGAATTTTTATTGGCCCTAATCGGAACTAAAAGATTTTGTATTCCATTGTCATATACGATCATACTTTTTTAACGTATTGACAAAAATCTCGAAACGTTGAGCAGAATTTAAAGTTTTCGGGACGTACAATTTTGCATACAATGTGTTCTTAAAAGGCAGATCTTGACTTGTTATTTTTGATAATCGAATATTGCCAACGTTTTGTGAAATTAGTTTTACTGATGACAGTATTATGAAATATGAATTTCATAAGACATTAATAATCTCTCATACATTTTAAATTACCGAATCTACACGTAGTATAATAATTACAACGGAAACCTTAACACCGTCACGGGGACAAATCGATTGTGCCTCAACCCTCTCATTTGGTTCTAATTACTGGCAGGAAGCTGCAACAATTATCATAATGGCCAACCAAAATGATCCCTTGACTGTCGTCTTGGAAGTAAGCTTTAGATTATTTTGGTATCGTCGGGCAAGGTGGACAGTTCAGTTTAAGCTAGTTTTGCCTGCCGAATAATTTCGAGCTGTATGCATCATTAAAATATGGTACCGTCATGGTAGGAATGCTACGGATTAATTCATAACATAATTTTTAGGGGAAAAAACGGAACCCTTATAAATTCGTCATGTCGGTCTGTCAGTCTGTCACAGGACTTACTTGGAAACTATATTTACTACAGTAATGAAATTTCATAGAGATATGTTTTCTATGAACAGTTACAAAATTATCATACCTACTAAATAGTAAAAAAATGGGGGGTGGGGTGGTGCCCTCCATACATAGGTAATAATAATTTATTTTTGATGTACATAACTGCATGGTACCTATGAATGGAAAGCAGTTTTAAATGATGAAAATGATGCAAAAACAAACAAGTTAACCGTTTTCGAAATATTAGCTCTCAAATTCGTAAAAGATATCTCCTCCCCTTTATTTCTTATACAACGTTCCAAAAATGATGAAGATGCATACCTATTAATAAATTCTTTCAGTGATTTTAGCTTTGATCAAAGTATATCTTACAGTTTTCGAGATAGGTATTTAACTGTAATTTTTATTTTTGTTGTTACGGAACCCTTTGTGCACTTGGCTGTTTTTTCTATCTGGAATTTGGTGTGAAAATAGGTACTACTTCATCACAAAAAGTGCCTATTATGAGTATTGCCTTGCAATGCTTGCTAGTAGGTAGGTATACATATTTAGCAACTTTAGGGCACTGCCTAAATCGGCCACGGCAAAAACTGATATGAATATTGACGTGCCCGCAAGTCTATAGTTCTAGGTACCTACATTGTAAATAATACAATAGGCTACTTGACCCATTTTTAAAGTTTGTCTTATATTATTAATCAATATCTGATTAACGGAAAAAAAATATAAATATATTTTTTCACGACCTAGAAAACCGCAAAATTATAACTTAAAATTTAAACTTACGTTACCGCGCGAAAACTATACTAGCCATGTTAATGCTTAGATTATCTGTGGTGTGACGTCACTCAAACCGAAAACAAACATTTGACATGTTACTTATGTTATGTCAATGTCACAACAAAGCTACATGCCTACATGTCCATGGCGAATTTCACTCGTATAATATTCGACATGAAGTTAGTTTAAGATCCTATGACGTCACATCATGGCCACCGTTTTCAGAGTGCGTAATTAGAAAAAATAAAACAAATTTTTCAATAAAAAATATGTATCCATCAAACACTTTTAATACACCGTAATCGAAAAATATTGATCTTTTCAATGAATACTACAGAAAATAACAATTTTTTGTACTAAATTTGATATGAGTCAAGTAGCCTATTGATGTTTGTAACAAAGTATGTAATTGCAACAAAACACAAACAGTAAAAAAAGTAACCTATTTATTTATCTTATCACGTTTTTAAAAGATCAAGTTATTTTTAAGCTACATTTCATATCAGCCAAAAACTTTTTGCTACATTCACTTTTTGTTTACTATGAAGACATTCTGCGAAGGTTCAATACATATTTGCCTTGATCTTATCCTAAACAAACATAGCTCATTTTAAAGGCGCCTCAAGATTTACGACTTCGATTCAGAATGTTACTTTAGATACACAGCAACGTAGCAAATCTGTTCAATGAACTGCTACCTAATTGAGAGCATTCGCTTAGATTATAACAAAATGACATTCTAATTATTTGTATTCTTTCATTAAAAGTGAAAATACATATATGAAGTTAAATAAAAACGCTAAATCTAACAATATACATTTTACTTAAACTTAACTAGATATAAAATACCTCTTTCCAATTATCCGCTTCTAGCATTGACCCCGGAGGCTGGCGGCGCTTCCCCGCTGCAAACTCATCCTCAAGCAAAGAAAGAGCCCACTCTATGGTTACCTGAGATACAGACTAGTCGTTTCGATTCCTTCTTAATGAACTTTTTGGAATAAGACCAGGGAGCCATAGTTTCCACAGCAATCGCCGCAAACTCGTACTCATTAGTTTTACGGCGCTTTGTTGTTTGGGCTTGGTCAGCGACAGTCCCAGAATTCCAGGGTGAGACGGGGCCAGCGTGTCAACACACGTAGCATCCCACGCCAACGGGCATCCCAGGCTCCAAGGCCTGAGAGTACAGCTATCGGGTCTCTTACCATCAACGGCAGAGAGACCAAATGACATTGCAGGGAGAGAAGAAGTCGAGAGTGCTCTCCATATTAGGTCATTTAATGCCATATGCCATCATTATTTATACATACTCTCAAAGTTAGTTAAATGTCATACAATATTTCCAGCTCCTTTATTGTTAGAATTCTATGCGTTGTTTTCGATTTGGTTGAATGTCATATTTCACATATGACAGTGGAAATTTGAATTTAGATTTAATTAAGGTTTGTACTGGACTTCTTTAAGACAATCGTATCAAATACGCCGCGCGTACATCGACGGAAGTCGGTGCCTTTACAAATCAAGTGTTGCTATCCTGACGGACGCGAGCATTGCGTGCCTCCTGTAATGTTGGCACGACTGTTGCATCGCCAATATTTGCTGGGAAACTGACTATCGATTGTGTACCAACATAATAAATCGTGATGTGTTCACGCTGCCTTCGTCTGTCGTGACCTATTATGCATTTCAAATTGTTGGAAGAATATTATCATATAAGACTCTTACGATTTAATTACATGTGATGTTATTCTTTCGAGCCGCAGTGTAGATACTATTTGTATTCTCGCAATGGAGAGCATTCGATTTAATACGTGTTTCTGGATGTTTTAGTAATAAATATTACGTTAAGTAGAAAAGCTATTATTGTGCTGAATTCTTAGAAGAATTGAAGCGTGTGATGTGGTAAATTCTAAAAGTGCTATACTCGTATTACCAATTATACTTTTAGATCGGTACTATTATTTTTTAAACATTTAGCTACCTATACTGCGGACTAAATTTCATAAAACAGTACAGGAAGAAATTTTGATTTTGTTGTTTACATCACTTTTTATATAAATACATATAATTATGTGGCGATGTCTCTGATATTTTTAAATATTTGATTGTCAGCTACTACTCGTATATGCTATCCTAATAAATACACGCCGTAGTAAATAACGGTAAGTACCTAGGACCTATTAAAGTTTTATTAAAACCCACTTCTTCGATTTGATTTAAAACAGATGTAGAAGTAATAAACTGGTGGATCTCTGGGCTGCAGACTTCAAAATATTTTGAATTTGCAAATAAATATATATATGGTATCTGGTCACAAACTTTCAAGAGAATCGGTTAAGAAATGCAACCTATGGACAAGAATAGTCGCCATAATTCCCAGTGGTGGAAATGATCACGTGTTGTACCATAAATACCATAATGCTGTAATTTAGAAACAAAGTCAAAATATATTTCAAGTATATTTAATGAAGATTGACGACGGGCAGCAGCGTCATCATAATGGGCACATAACTGCGATCGCCAACCCGCTTGCCCAGTATGTCGGTTATGACCATCGCCTCCTAATGCGTCCATACGCATAGTGGGAGAGAGCTATGTCCAGCAGTGGACTGTAATAGGCACATGATGTGATAGTAATTAAAGGCATCAAATTAAATTAGCTGTCATTGTCAATTTCATGATATCGGTGGAGAAGTATAAGTAAGGGTGTAGGTTTATGAGAACAATTAGCCAGACCGAAAAGAATACTAACATACGAAGGAATTTTTGCCGAACTGCAACTGAGGTATTCGCTTCGCTTTAATCAGTCAGTGAAGTGAGGAAGCATGAGTACCATTACTAGAGGCCACTATACATATATAAAATGTTTGCTAAATTAAATACTGTGCTTGCGAACGAAGACTGACGAACGCATCATACTTGTACATATTTACAATGGACTGCATACTCCACTGTAACCCGAAGTCTATTTCTTACAGTTGTAAAGATTTTATTGCACGAGTCTTAAGTGGAACGGGCGAAAAACTATTTATTTTTCTTTCAGACTGTAAAATGTTTACGGCGTTTTAAGCATCATCGCCACTTTGGGATCGGGTCGTGATGGAACCCAGTGAGAAGGGCGCTAGTCTGTGTTGGAATTAGTGAGGTTTTAACGATTGTCATTTTATTTGTCGTTGTTTGGTTTCAAGGAGTAAACTGCCAATGAATTCTGTAAATCTTAAGTTTGTTGTCATCACAAGGTACTTTGATAAATTCAAATCCAGTTATACAGTATTTTACATGTTTATTTAATATCCTTGTTAAATTAATACAGATATAATCTTCAGCGATCCGTCTCCTTCTTTTTCAATTTTCAATCTGCCATTTTTCTTCTTTTGTTTTTTAACCAGTACCTACGTTATGACAATCGTTCCTATTTTTTTAAATTATAAAGACTACTTTACACGATATTCACAGACAGAAAATATATTAAGACTCGTGTACACAATGTTTTCCTACATTAAAACAGAAGTTTGTTATTTTATATTGCGAAATCATCACAGTACTAAATCAATTACAATACTTATTACGTATTTCGTTATATTCCCGCGAAATGTGACAAATATTTCGTTACATGTTGGCCACAAAGCAAATAAAACGAGCTCATCATTGATCCCAATGTAATGGCATGGATCTTTTTATTGATGATGATGATGATGATGATGAGGATCTTTTTATTAATAGGTACGTCTAATAATATGTATACATTTCGGAACGTATGTCAAAGGCATAAGGATCAAAATTGTATACATATTATTAGAGCCGACCGAACCAGGACTTGATCTTGATCACGCTCATACGATTTCTAGGAAACAAATTGTGTAAAGCCCAGTCTGGGCAAAGGTTTTATAGTTACCACGGTCTCCAGAATAAACTTACGGAATATTCCTTAGCACGCTTAAGCGCAGAGAATTTTGCCCGATTTGTACTTGTAACGTAAACTTCATACATTAATGTTATTTTCTCTCAAAACAGCACTAAAATACAATTTAATGCGAATGCACCCTCTCTTGGTTTTAATATGGATTATTATTAAATGAACCGTCTTGACCGGAGAAAATGCTTTAATAGTCGAATTAAGAACGTCGTTTGTCATTATTGTTTGTCCAATTAAATGTAATGTCACATTTATGAATGTCATTGCTACTTATATTTGCAGAAGAGTCTAATATGATTACATTTATTTGTAGAATCCGTTTAAAAATAAATTGTAAAGTAATTTGTATTGTGTGGGTGCAATACCCACACACATTTAAAACAAATACATACTTATCGTCATCCCTTTTATTTTGCTTGTGTACCTACTCTGCGTTTATGCGCTAACAAACTCCTAAACCAAACATTCCAGAGGCCGCTACCTCATGAACTTGTCTGATAATAAATATCAAATATTGGTTGGTAACTCGGTACGAACTTCTATTTAAAGAGAAAATACGAGAGTCGCTCATTATCCTACATATTTCGCAGTTGCGTACTTCTGTCAGCTGTCAATAAGTCATCTGAAAGGGCATGTTCATATGCTCAAGTTTGCTTGTACTTTTCTTATGCACGCAAATTTAATGTGCTCGTAAATAATGACACGTCATCTGCTGATTCATATTCATACACGCGTCATTTTGATTTGAATAGGTTAAGATTCTTGGGTTGGTTTGGTCAGGTCGTAGTTACTTTGGCATCAAATCATAAAGAAATTATAAGTGTAATACATGCGTAAAATTACCTAAATATTCAAGATTTCTGCAATTCTTGCATCTCAACTTCAGGGCAGAGATAAATTGGTTTTTAAATAATAGAAAAGTACCTACTTATGACTTTCATAAATCAGGTAAAAACCAATTAAGTATCCTGCCATCTGCACGTGGCAAGTCGCATGCACCGCTCCTGCATTGCGCATGGCATTGATGTATTCGCAGCAACCCGACCTCGGTTCCTGATTCCCTAGTTCAACCTCTATCACCAGACTACCAGTTAAATATAAACCGTGAATACGAGGACTTGTACCAATTCTTAAGACCAAACTCAGGCTGGTCTACCTGAGGAGATGAGCTCCGCAAGTAATGAGAATAACAGTCTTGCGCAGCCGCAGCTGCCCTCGGTAAATATTTGCTATGATACCCGGTTCGTTGCTCCAGCTATATTTGTCACAGGGAAGCTGATCCTATTTCATACCAAAGAATCTTAATTCTTTGGTATAACCAATATCTTAATATTGGTACACATTGCAATTTCTAACGAAATGTTTTTGATTTATTTTACTACTAAAAAGTCTACACTACATAAATAGTAATCATATATTATGATGTATTATGTCGTAGACTGTTGGTAACTCATAAGAATCATAATTTCATTGGCCATACCTCAATAATGTATGAAATGATGAAGTTCACATGTTAATTTGACTCAGTCAACATGTTAAAAACGTTTTATTATCAGGCCAAAGAACATCAAAGATTTCCATATAAACGCTAATAGTCCTACCCCCAAAATGTACGAATCGCAACATCAACACTGTCTCTTCCACATGACAAATTGAACGCTTGCCGGTAACTGCCAAAATATGGCCCTAAATCCGAGCCCTTTGCCACACACAGATAATTTTTATAGCCTTTATGGCAATAAGAGTAAGGTTGATTTATCGGTAAACTGCCTTTTAATGACAGCAAATGTAACTAACTTTTTCAAAGCAGATGTCGTCTTCATTTTACAGTCTGTTGCTATTCTAGGAAATATATTCCGCCATATTTTAGTAAATATATTTCAGGTGCCCAGATGTCGATGTCACGTATCTCCTTTTGCTGAAATTTCAGAAAGGGTTATATGCAATTTGTCGTGTCGGTTTGGATGCATCTGTCTGGATTTATTAGCTTGGTGTTTTAGAATTTCATTTTGTGCTAGTTAAATTTGTACTGAACTTGGGCTTCATTAAAAGCATTGACTAATTGGATATTATAGGCTTCTTTGTGTCAGTGTGTCAAGAGATGTGAATAACTTGTCAAATGTTAAATAAATAAATATCACTAAATTCAAACTCGAGGTTAGTTCGGGTGAGATTACTCCACTTACTTAAATGCATTGCCTAGTTTGATATATAATTCTATTATAGACCTCTTTATGTCAGTGTGTTATATGTGGAGAAAAAATATGATTAAATCAGCAAATTTTCTTTAGGCAATGGACCCACCAAAAGCGAGTGTCTCTTTTCTTAACGCGGGAACGATTATTTTTATAGCCGAGTTGTAATCGCTAGGTCATTTTTGATGGGACCAGTGGCAAATAGTTAATGTTATCACATAATAAATTTACTACAATCTCGTCGACATTACTACAAAGGAGTAGGTTATAATGGGCCGAATTCATAGGATTAATTCTGCAGACTGTGTACAGTGTGTACAACCTATAGGTAATATGTGTAGGTACGTGCTAATCTTTCATAAAAAAAATAATCCCACATTTTTCATTGGTAGCTGGATTATAATGATAATATCAATAAACATTTTTTGCTAATGTCTTGTTAGCGGCTGCACAAAGCGATGCAGTTCTGTTATGATTTTCACACAGCACATGTGTTGAATCGGAACAAGGGATGTAGAGAGCGCCTAACCTTACATTTTTCTTTGAGATTATCATCTTTTATCTTGTTAGTCTTTTGTTATGATCAGAAATGGTGCCAACATAATTTTGCGTACCTGTATAGCGAGGCTAAGAATAAATGTATTAATAATATCTATTAATATAAACCTTTTCATTTGGCCAACAACAGTATAAAATTTGTTACCTAATTATTATGTACACTACAATATACATGAAATTAGAATAAAAAATACATCAAAAATTTCCTACTAATACGAGTAGTTGTCGTTTTATTTAACTATGTACTTATAGTATAACTATATACTAAACATACCTGGCTTACCATGGCTTCCCGAAAAAAACGTATTGTAAATTTGTGGTCAATACGATAGCAGTGATATAACTATACCTCGATATTTTTCTAGCAGGAACGACAAAATTGACAAAATTAGACATCGACATAACTGTTGTCAATAAGTCTTATTGTAGTCGATAAAAAAATATAATAAATAAAAAAAATTGCCGCAGCTTAGAGATAAATTACACGAATGCAAATCATACTCAAAAAGATACATAATTTTTTTCATATCTTGTATTTAGTACCTATCAAAATTGCAAAGATTAATAAAATATACTCTAAAGCCATAGGAAATGATTAATATGAAATATAAGATATTTACAACAAAGCCTGTATTTCTTGGTTACCTGTTTTTGCGGAGTTAGCATTTTTATGAGAACAGGATGAACTCGTCGATAGCACTTATGTCGATGTTTAATTTTGTCAATCTCTCGTTCTTGCTAGAAAAATATCGAGGTATAGATATAACTAAAATAAGTAATATATAATATATCACTGATTAAGTGAATTAATTACCTTTAAATTTTTTGTATAAATTAATGAAACTTTACTTTTGGCATGTACATATGGCTCCACCGCATTCTATATGCTAATTTATCGGCCCGGCAAATTTATTGCGTACCTTTTTTTGTCACTGTTTATGTCCAAAAAGACACCGGGGTCGCATTACGCAAAAAATACATTAGTTTGCACAGCGATTGTGATAAAAAAGTAAAGCTTGGGTGTTAAAGTGCATGTCGTCAAACGAATAAAAATACGAATTTGTAAATAAATAGTGAAAACCTACTTACAGGTGTAGTGAGAAATTACTTGCCTTCGGAAACGTTCGTAAGCACATGCTGTTTCGGGCAGTGTCACCGAGTCTGACTGAAGTAGCATGACAGCTATTACTGTCAGTGTCAGTGAGATAGACTGAAACAGCATGACGTTGACGAACGTTTCCGAAGGCAAGTCATTTCTCACTACATCTGTACAATGTAATTATTATAAAACTTGTCAATAAATTTAGTTTTAAAAACTTATTTCTAATCAATAAGTAAACACAAGGGAAAGCAAAAGGGCGTTTTGTCTATTATTACCACCGTACATTACGGCTATTTTCAGCTCTTGTCCCTTACCATTAGCTGGGTTCAAGGCTAGCTTTCTGTACAAATATTTACTTAGTAGCCGTATTGTGCGCTGAATTCGACGCCAACCAAGGTTTCTATAAACTATTTAAAAGCCAGAGCCAGTAAATGAAACAGTGTTTACAAGTACCATTAATTGTACTGTTTGGTTATGCACCAATATTATCCATGATCCGAGGTAAAATAATACTCGTCCATCTTTGGAATAACTTCTATCTCCCAGGATAGATACATTAAAGGCCGAGCGACACCAAATGCGTGTGCAGCACGTACACGTGTGCGTGTGCTTCATATTAGATGGCACACCGCTTGCTGGTCATGCCACGCAAGCGGTGTGCCATCTGATATGACATTTACGTACGCTACAAGTACAACGCGCAAGCCAGGCACACGCGCACGCACACGTACTGCACCCGCATCCGGTGTGGCCTTTAATTTAATGAAACTTTGGAGACAAGTTGATTGAATTAGTTCGTTTTTTACCGATACCCGTACATTTGTTGATTGATATTCAATTGTCCCAGGTTTTAAAAATACTCGATTCCTAATTCTGCTTTTCACTGACTAAAGATTTGTTACTAGCAATCATGATGTTTTTGTAAATACGTAAAACCGAAATTAGTTACGATGTGGAAACCGGAGTAGTTGTTTACTCTGAAAACAGTGGTTCCAGATAAACGCTGGTGGTTAAAATGCGCTGGAATCCACGATTTGTGGAAGTTGCGATATATGACTAAAGTTGATTCTGCGATTGTAGTTTTTTGGAGTTCCAATATCACAATACGAACCTGTGTAAGTGTGTATAGTTCACCATGTATTTAAACATCAGAAAGTTATAAACATCGACAATGCAATGTTTCGCATGATTATGTATCTACTTGACCTGCTATATTCATTTGGATATAAATTAATTGATTGCATATATTATTATATTCAATGTACAACCTCTCTCTCTCTCGGTCACTGATCTTTAGCGCTCCAAAAAAATAAAGCAGTAATAATGCAGTCATGTAATTAGCGTACATTTTCTACGTCTGGGTTTTTTTCTGGTCTTACAGATTTGGAATTCGTTATCGCTGTAAATTAACACGTTTATTAATTTTTCTCAAACATGCAATGAAATGTTGTAGTTACGTGCCTAAAAAGTGGCCGGGAAGTACCTCGTTGCCGGCCTAGGCCGGCAAGTGCCTCTTTTTTAATTTTCATTTGACATAGGGTTGTGACCTGGCATCTTGGCTTTCAGCCAATAATTATCTGTAAGTAATATTAGTATTAAATTTTTGCAGTTATAATTAGGTATTTAAATTGTATAATTTAAAATAAATGTACAATAACTACTCAAAATAATATTTAAAAAGCAGTATTATACGGCGCGATCCGTCGGCCCCGATCACCGCATGCGATTAATTGGACCCAACCGACCGCGTCGTCTAATACCGCTTTTTAAAAGTAAAAATTTGCAACTTTCAAATCAGTCTTAAAAAAAATGAGGTGTCGGTGTCGAATTTGACTTTTGTTGTGTTTCAAATGTTATGTAGTTGACTTATAATTTCTTAGAAAGAAGATACATTTTTTTGTTTCATTTCATTGCATGTTTGAGAAAAGCATTATACATACCTCGGCCATGAAGCGACGGGTTGTCGTCCGAATAATATCCGGCCTCGCTTCGCTCGGCCGTCTACATATAT
Organism: Thaumatotibia leucotreta; assembly: GCA_025490895.1. Lineage (NCBI taxonomy): Eukaryota > Metazoa > Arthropoda > Insecta > Lepidoptera > Tortricidae > Thaumatotibia > Thaumatotibia leucotreta. The sequence continues at coordinate 5,964 of JALPQI010026021.1, read as the reverse complement.
TCGGCCGGCAACCAGTCACTTCCCGGCCTCGGTAGTAATGTACTATTATGGTCGAAGAGTTCATTGTTTGCAATTTGAATAATTTATGCTTGTTTTTCATTGCATTAAATGCTACCAAAATTAGTAAGTGAACTTAATTCTATGTACATAAAGCTACCTATGCTATACCTAAATATAATATTGGTAACAGCGCGCTAATTATAAATGAAAAATAATTACAACTTTATTAAAAACATCAATCCACGATATTATAAAACGATAGAGATGTGAACGCGTTTCATTTAATGAAATTGATGACATCATGTCACTCGAAATATGTGTGAGATAGTTGCCGGGCAAATTCCGCCAAAAATATGACACGATTTATCCTGGTTAGGGTCCGTGTAAGGTCTCCACAAGTTATTATTAATACTTACTAACGGTTATAAATTCTATTATACCGGTTGTGTGGTGTACGGTGTATGGTGTATGGTGTACACCTATTAATGAACTTAGATGGGTTGGTTTCTGCTGTGGACCGCTTCACTTCCACTCACATAATGATGTTTGTCATACACTTGTGATGAGCGTGAACAACGAAAGCGATGTTAGCTTTTCGAGACGTTTTTTACTCAAAGTTGAAGTGTTTTAACATATAGTTAAGAGTACCGTTGGCCTTAGTTTTAGCTGCTTTTACCTCCTGTTCTTCATCCATTTATCGTATTTACATATACACAGGCCATATTTTTTCAACCTTACTTTTCGCTGTTAAAGTGGCCCTTCAGGCAGGTAGATCATATCATTGTAGGTATGTAGGTACACATTATTTTCCTCATAATTATATTTCCTGATTATTTCGTTTAGAAGGGGAAACTTGGTCTTATACCCATGTTCACACGTGCTATGGGAGTGATACTTCTATAAAAGTTTAAATATGGCATCAACTACATGTCTTAAAACATAAATTTCCACTTTCTAGATTTCACTTAAGTATAGCAAAGATACGACAGTAAAATATGATATCATTTGCTTGACCATTATTGTCGCTAAACCCTATAATTTTATGCTTAACAATGGGACGCAGATAATGCTTGAACTCACAACTTTCTAATATAACAGGTCAATGGGAAATAGATACTTAAACAAAATTGTTTAAGCTTCAAATCATTTTATTAAGAATCAGTAATCAATGATTGTAATGAAGATTAATGAAGCGCTAATGTGCGCAAGATGAAAATCATTTATGTTATGACTTATGGAACATGCTTGTCGAATTGTGGAATTTATTTGCGAGATATTTATTGTCGAGGTAATATTAAACTTCTTACAAGTACAAGTACATATAGGGTACAGGTTGATTGGATGAATAAACCGGTACCGTAAAACGGGGTGTTTAAGAATTGCAAGGGCAGTTGGGTCATGAAAGGAATGGAGCGAGTTGGTGCTCATGGACTAGGGTTTTCATACTGATACCACCTGATACGTAAATAAATAATACGAGTAGTATTCAAGTCAGATTATTTTAAGTATAAGTATAAATCATTGTGTCATATTATTTTAAGTATAAGTATAAATCATTGTGTCATTTATTTTATTTATTTATTTTATTTATGTATGTAAAATTAGAGACTCGACACATTTCTCGATATCATGAAATTGAAACGATTTTAGGTAATACTATCGGGTGAATTTTTATTTTTATTTTTTTACAATGTTTTTACCTAAGGGAACATACCCATACTCCGTGACCTGTTTAAGCGGGGGAGGAGGTACGTCAAAGTACCTACCACTCTTGGGTTTGGTTTTCAAAGACCAAAAAATACTACGTCAAAACTAGGGGGGGGGGGAGTTGGCTTGGCATATACCACGCTTGGCCGTGTGGTGACGGCAGTAAGAATACATTTTTGTCACCACCCCAACTCCTCCTGCGGGTGTCGTAAGAATCGACTAAGGGATTGAAGTGTCACTGACCGTTATTTGATAAAATATTGATGATGGGCAGCAGCGTCGTCATAATGGACACATTACTGCGATCGCCAATCCGCTTGCCCAGCGTGGTGATTATGGGCATTTACCTCCTAATGCGTCTATACGCATAGTTAATAGGGGAGGCCTACGTCCAGCAGTGGACTATCACAGGCTGATGATGTGATACCACGCTTGGTCAACAGGGCGGGGGGTTCAAAAACGCTTAAAAAAGGGTCACGTAGTATGGGTAATATGAGTATGTTCCCTAATCTATACTGATGACAGTAAAAGCTCTATTAATATCAAAGCTAAATATCAAGACGCGTACAAAACTCTTGTAAACAAAGTACGAGCTGATGGAATATTGTTATTGACTCGTCAAAGAACATTGGTGCATTCCACGAAAAACTCCATCGATGTCCCGTACGAACACGGTTTTTCTCAAAATTGTGAGTTTATCGAAGTCCTCTTTCGTGACCAGAAGAGTCAAAAATGACTCAAAAATGTATGTAGGTAAAAACTCGGAAGAAAACACAAATTATCGAAATATACACGCGTTTGTACGGGACAGCCCGTGGAATGCTCCATTATTGTTTACCCGACGGGACGGGAATAGTAAAAAAAAACATAATAATACCTATGTATTTACTCACATTTCATAAATTCTCGAATAACTTTTCGGATAACCTAATTCGGAAGTCACTTTATATGAAAGTCCTGGCGATTCGCATAAGTTATGTCCATAGTAAAATTAATTGCACCTACTGTGATTGTAACGTCCGTTATTAACGACGAGATGAATCACGACCTTGTTCGGCGAGACGCGCGCCAGACACCGCGCGGTTACTCATTCGCACTTATTATGAGTGTCGCTGAAACTGTATTGTACAGTCAGCATTTGATATAAATAACTATTAGTTCCTAACTTCACAACGATCGAGAGCCAGCTACTAACAGTAAAGTGTATGACGATAGGTACATTTTGCATTTTATGATGGGTACTAATTTATGCTCATCAAATCATACAACTGGTCGAAAATGTAATAGATAGTCATTAAACTAGAAAATACATCGCTGTATCACTTGTGTTTATTATCATATCTCAATCAAGCGGCATCAAATTATTTATAGACACATTGAAGCGAACCGAAAACTGCGAAGTTGGCAACACTATCACGACCGGCATAGCATGAGTGCCGGATAAAATAACTACAGTTTTTGATTAATGATATTTTTTCATGAGTTACACTAGAATCACAATTGAAACCGTTTAGTGCTACTACCTACAACGTAATAAAGCGGAATCTCTGTCAACCAGGAATGGACATATTAAATTGGTCCGTTTATGCAGTTGGGTACCAATGAAATGTAAAAGAAGTATGTTAGGTTCAATCTACTAGAGGTACAAAAACCCATTCAGGATAAGACAAAGTTATATGTCTAGTGAAGTTTAATTGATGTTGTTGGTTATTTTTGATCAAAATGAGCCACAAAGGAAGTATTAGTTTTGATAGTTGTAAAATTGTTGACTGATTTTCAATCGCACTGGAATCACCACGGATTCACCGTTACGTACAAATAAAAATATTTCTTATGAAAAATTTAATTTTCATGTCAGATAATGTTTGCACGTTTAACCCCTCGCTCCCATTAAAAAAATATATGTTTCTGCATAAATCCGCTCAATAATTACATGTTACATCCGAGCATAACACAATCCCTGCTGTCGCCCTACAATCAAATTCAAATCCCAAAGATACCCATTACTTCATTATTTAATGACACATACGTCTTTCTGGTATTTGATAGCGCCGCAGACTAGTCGGTTGACTCACGACTAACATCTGAGATGCGCAGGAGTAGCGGAAATGCCTAATCTCACCATTAGCAGCTTCACTTAGTTCGCACATGTGCTGGAATGTTTTTGGAAAATAATTGTGTTCCGGCCGATGCGGGAGATACCAGCGAGCATAGGAATTCGCCAGACATAATGTGGTTTCAACTAAATATTTTGCACAAAAATAATAGGGAAAATATTCATGCTTCAGCTTAGTTTCATAATAAACATCTTGATTTTAATAAACTAACTACGATGCGAGCCCATGCAACGCCGAATGAAACTGCATCTATTATTCTGCACTCATGGCCAATCCTTTTGCGGTGCATTACGTGTCAAGCTGATAGCTCGATACAGTCGTACCTATTTTATGGAAAAAATTGAAGGGCAACACATATTTAGACTGCCATCGTTTTTTATGGCTTTACATAACATCTGTACGGCGGCATTTCCTTTTATTGAAGTATTTATTTATTTATAGTATATTATGCAACATTAGTATAAAATAAGGGTGAAACTATACAACATTTTACCTAACAATATAACGTTGCGTAGGCATAATGATACGGCTTAGCGTGCGTTTAGGAGAAAGAGACTACTTAGACTTTGTAGGTAATAGGTGTAATTTTGTATGTCATTATACAATAGTGTGCGTAGCTAGATAATTAACAAAAAAGGACAGGAGTAGACTAAACTATTTATTTATACCGCGGTCAAACATTTCAACAATTTCTTTATTTGAAAGTAATCCGATTACTCCTTCCGATTAATCTATGTTACAAAGTACACATACAAATTTAATTTACAGAAGCAATCAGATTTACATTTTGCACTATTCTCTGTGAAACACTTGAACCGTATTATTTGACCGCGAGTGCATATCGGACATCTTAGGAAAAAGTTTTGCTCTTTGTTTTAATATAGGTACCTTAGCGGACGTATTATAATTGGGCATTTTCGCGAGAAGAGATACAAAAACTTATTTTTCTGAAACAGGTAAATTTTATGTTTTTCCTGCTCAGAATCACGAGCTCTTTCGATCCTACTAGAAGAAAAAAAGTGTCCCCAAATTTTTGTTTCTATTACGTAACCGTTTTTCAAACACTTTGTACAGCGGTTACAAAGTGGAGAGCATGTAAAATATATGAAAAAATGTGGGACCATTTTTTTCTTGTATTTTTTTTTCTCCTAGATTGAAAGAACTCATTATTCTGAGTAGGAAAAACATTAAATTTACCTACCTTAAAAAATTTTTTTATTGGATCTCTTCTCGCGAAAATGCCCAATTATACACAAAAAATATAGATAAAACTTTTTTCATGGATTAAGCAAAGGAAAATGTAAGTTCCTATGTTTCACTTACCGAACTTGATTGATGTCATCAATATTTTTTTACATCATCATACATATTTTTAATATACGACAAAATCCTTATGTATTTAAAAGTGCCACTGCTTGAAGCTCTACTAGTACCTATTCAACATGGGCACTTTACATCAAAGCTTTAAATTTAAATATCGAAAAATCCTTGTTGTCCAAATTTAACCTTTATAACTTTATAACCATGTCGAACACTAGTGCAGCGTCTAGCACTCGTGCTTTTTCCTTATCATTTCCACTTTCCTGAAAAGCTGCTTTGAATGCGTAATTGAAAAACCTCTAATCTAACAATAATAATAGTGCTAACGAATGTTACGTTGAGTACTGTACTCGGGTGCACGTATGAGGCTCGATTACTGTTATACGCAATATTATTGTGCCGAACTTGGTCACCGTTTATCATATTCTTTTAGTTCTGTACGGAACTGATGCGTATAGAACGTTGTTATAGTTTGCCGCACGTCTAATACCTATATGTATATCGTGGATCTACACGTCATTCTGGTATTCCGAAATTTGAAATTATTTTTTAAAGTCATTAAAAGTTTCCATAGGTATCAACTTTATTATGATTAAGAAATTTCTTAGCCGTTTTTAATGGTTCCAAATCCCTACTATCCATCCGGGCCCGTTGACTAATGGCTTCCTACAGCCAGGTTATTCGCGCTGGCGACAGATAAATTGTACCCCAAATGGACGAGATGGATTTGAATTACTAGTTTCAGGAAGTAAAGAAAATAGGAAGTGCTATGGCATAATGTAGCACATAATAAGATTACTGGATAGCGATGTGTTGAAAT
>JALPQI010026020.1:0-13077 GCA_025490895.1 Thaumatotibia leucotreta | reverse complement strand
CGAATAACTGGCACAACGTATCAGGCCTACTCCGCGAAAATCGAAATTCGTCAATTTCGAGCATTTTTCTCTGTCACTCAAACGAAGGCGTCATTAGAGTGAGAGAGACCAATTCACGAAATTTACGAATTTCGATTTTCGAGGTAGGACCGCAGGCCTACTACCGTGAACTTCGAAAATCGTATTTATAAACACCTTAGCCTCTTCTATATATCTGTTGGCTACTATATCTACATATTAATATACAATTCACAAAGGACCTGTTTTAGATCTAAGGTTAGTTAGGTTAGGTTAGTACTTCTACTTTACTGTACCTACTTTGTAAATAAATGAGGTTGATTGCTTGATAGGAGAACAATTGGATAGCCTTATGAATATTTATTTATCTTAACTGAAAAGGAGAGATACATAATATAAATATACCTAAAATAGTTTTTCAGATATTCAGGCTCAACATTGTCCGATATGTATGTTTTACAAAGTACTTTAAAAGTAAATTTTTAAAAAAAAGCTCAACATTACAAAAGTGAGTTTCAAATATCGAAGCATTTCGTTCTACTCTATGGCAAGAACAGACTTTTTTTAATGTTTACATATCATGCCCGGTTCACATTATTCCAATAGCATTCCAGTCCAGTGGCTGGAAAGACCGTCAACTTTTCATTCCAGCTTCAATTCAGCGGCACTAGAATAATGTAGGCAGCCATTCCAGTTCCAAACTTCCAAACCAGTGCTAGATCATTGTCACAAATGTGTTTCCAATCCAGCTACTCTTAAAATAATGGAGCAATGTAAACGATATGCCTCCAGTCCAGCACTGGACTGGAATAGACCGCTGAATCACTGGACTGGAATAATGTGAACCGGGCATTATACAAGTGGTATATTTTTGTCTAAATTTGGCAACCAAGCATAGCACAGACAAGTATTAGGGATATTTTTATTTTTAACCTTTTAATCATTTTCAGCTCGAAAGTTTTTTATTAAAGTCTAATAAGTAACAGACGTATGTAGTACAGTTTCAGACATATAAGAAATTACTGATAAATTAATAAAAATCAGTTGAAATAACAAATGTCACGTTTTGTTCTTCTATACGGACCGTAATGCTAACGCAAGAAAAGTCTCTGGTCACTAAAATAAAAAAGTGTAAAAAAGGATAAAGCTAAAATAAAGTTTTCCAAGAGAATCAAAAGGTTAAAATTACAAAAGGTAAAATGCACATGCAACACAGACAACATGCCAAGAACGTTTAGTTTAGTTACCTGTAAGGCGAGGATCCGGTAGATGTTAAGAGTATGTACGCGAAACTAAATCCGGCCGAGATCCCAATCACCAGTGTTAGCACAAATCGGCGACCCATCACCCGTCCTTCAGCCTGCACAGGTGTCATATACATTGCAACTGCGTTCAAAAATTACTGGCCAGTAACATTTTTTCCCCGGCGAGAGCCGTTCGTAAAAAAAGTTCAGATGCTGGCTGAATTTATTTTTTTAATTTTCGAACGGAGTTTAAACGCGAGTGTGTTCACGCAATGAGCGTTGTCGCGATTGTAACTTTCAGGGCTCCATAAATTAAATAATGCCGCCGTCATGAACAGTTGTGCGTAATTAATGAATGTACAGAATGTCAGTGATAAAAATATGTCAATAATTTATTGAATCATTTTCGGATGTTTATTTTACACTACACGCCTGCCGGCAGTGGTTGATTATTATTGAGCAAATAACTGTATTTTTGAAACGGAAACACTAAGTATAAATAAGGACACTAATTAGTTTTTATTTTAATAATGAGCGCTAAATATTATATGGTAAGGAAAAAACGACGATTACGACGTATTTTTTCGGGATATCCGATAAATAAGCTAATAATTATTATGTCATCTTACCAATAATACCAATGTTAGAGGAAAATGTGTGAAACAAAAAGTTACATACTTAACGTCAAACGGAATTGATTTGAAGCGAATCTTTGAAATTTGTGAATACTGTGTAAATGAAAAATCGGTAGGTGCATTGTTCGTTGTTGCGACTAGATTTCTCAGTTTTTCCGAAGAAGTTGGGAAGATAATTTTCACCAGATGTCCCTAAGTGATTATTTGCGTACCTACTGATTTTAACGTTTTATTTATTTATCCACCATTACCTACCAATTTACCGAATACGATTAATGAGTATTTCAACTTAGACAATTTTCGCTTCATGGTAGGAAAACCATGCTAGAGAAGGATTTACGTAACGCTTGTACGGTTTGGTTTATACCTGCCGCAAAACAATCTGGCGACTGAAGGCGTCTTGCTATCTACGTTACACTTGTTACTTCCAGGTCAGAGAGAGAGATAGCAGTATGCCCTCAGTCGCCAAATAGTTTTGCGGCAAGTATAGTCTTTGTATTTCCTTGTTAAAAATACATTTTGGTAATAATCTAATGTCCTTGCGAATCTTGCGATACGAGTCGGTCTGTAGCAAGTCAAGTGCCCAAGATACGTATCGAGCACTCTTAAGTAAGTTACGATAAAATGTTGTAAAATCCATTAAATCATCAATTTTCAAGTGCCAGATAAATATCAAAACGTCTTATTTGTAAATAAAGGCGACAAACAATAAGTAGGTATGTAGATAGTAAATTAAAGCTAATAAAATGTAGAATCATAAACGTAATATTTAACTAATAATAAAATAATTTTCTTTCAGGATTTCGATCAACTTTAACTATGGGGTTAAATATGCCCATGATTACGTAGAACTGTTATTGTTTTATTAGGTTATTTATTCATGAACAGACAACATAAATATAAGGATAATTATAATTGTCGAATTATAATGATCCTAAATTAATTCTATTAATAAATATAATGTCATTAAACAGATTCTGTTTTTACTATATTTTTTTCTTATTAGAGGACAGTAAACTTGTTCGCTATCATCCGCAGGATAAAATTATATCCTATTCTTCTATTAGTTATATTTCTTTTTGCTCGCGTGCCCTGAAATCAAACGTCGTGACATTTGACACGACATATGCTGAGAAGCATCCTTTTCGGTTTTACGTCCAATCCATACTATTTTTAAACGGTGTTATTACTATATTATATTGCTCTGCTGTACTATTGGTATTGTAATGTATTAGTACATTGTGCATCAAGGGAGGTAAGTACGGAATTACTAACGAGAGCGTTAGAAGCCCGACGCCATTAGGCGGAGGGCTTTTATGACTCGAGTTAGTATTCCGCTTACCGACCGTGATGCATACAATGTTTTTCATCACACTTGCCAACCAAAAAATAAGTTTTAAGACATAATATTATTAAATGACGTACTCACATTTCTATTACTCCCTAGGGAATTTCACTTTTCTATTACTCCCGCTACGCGCGCAAGCAATGGCGCGCTTAGACAGCAAGTGTGATGAAAATGTATATTACGCCAAATAAATCATTCTTAATTTAAATGTGTAAAAAAGTTAATGCGATCACAACAAATATATTATCAGAATAACATAGCAACAAAAGCCGCAACTGGTGTTTTAATTGAAGTGAATTGTTCAAATGGTTTGAATTGCTCGTTTTCAAGGATCGTGTACACACTATTTACTAGTAACTTTGTAATACATACAGCTGTATGAACAAATATGTATTGATAAACAACATATTAAATATTATAAGTGAAATAAAATAGATAAGATTGTGGTTAGTTATGCGAAATAGTTAACCATGGAAAACATCTTTTTTTTTTATTGACAAAGGTAGACAACTGGATGCTTAGCCAAGTTGCCAATCGCTAGCGCTTGCTAGCGCATCGTAGTTTTCCCTCTCTGTCACTCCTTCATATTAGTGCGACAAAGAGGTAAAACTACGATGCACTAGCAAGCGCTAGCGATTGGCAACTTGGCTAAGCACCCTGAGCTCTCAGCCTACTTGATGGAAAGCAGGTTCTGAGGCCCATGAACACTAGATCAAAAAATCGCCTATGCGCTGGCTACCCTGAGGAGTAAGATGGATTGCCTCAATCTATGCCAGTAAATTATATCGGCTATCTTACCCCCAATCGGAAACATAGAAGTCAAAGTCGTGAAAAGTGAATATCAAATCAAAATCAAAACAAATCAATCGTCGCTATACTTCGTCAACCTCGTATCTAAAGCCATCTATTCATGGAAATGTCGCCTTTCCTTCACTCTGAATACGGGTCTTTTTCCATCTAGTGAGCGTCCCAAACTGGGATCGGATACCGGTAATTTCTCCATACAAAAGAACGGTTCTTTTTTCTTTCTTTTTCATTCTTCGGCGTATAAATTCTTTGTTAATGGAGTAATTTAAAATTACGGTGTTGTTAATTAGTTAATTACATAAAAGTACAACATGTAATTAACGCAATACTACTCAGTATTGAGTAGGCAGGTACTACATAAACAGTATAAAACATTTAAAAATATTACCCCCTTATTCATAAACGTTTGCTAACTTAATAAAACCGCTAATAATTGTTTGTCCCTTTTGCTCTTATGGACACATTGTCAAGATCGAAAGGGACAAACAATTATTAGGGGCTTGTTAGCAAACGTTTATGAAATTATGAATAATCTAAGGGGGTAAGGCTATATGCGATCCCTGGTTAAAATACGAGGTTAAGTAAGTATAGTGGAGATACAGTAAAACGGTATCAAGCGAATCATACTTATATCAGAATATTTCTGAACACTGACACATACATGTCATTAGAACAACACCCGTCGACATGATTCACTTACCTACTCACGTAATTTCGTTTTATATTGGGCCGTTTTGTTTACTATATTTGTTCTTCATTTCCTTGGAAAAATATTTTTGGATCCTGCTTGACTAAAGCTTGTATACGAAATAAAATAGCCATTGTAAAATCAGTCCACTGTTACGCAATAGTCCATGTAGTTCTAACAGCCACGGGACTGTAAATCGATTCTTCTGTTTTATGTTTAACAATCCAATATCGAAAAGCATTCGCTTGAAAGTCGTCAAAATTAAAATAACTTCAGATAATGCTTAATGCAAAAGTTCAGACCCAAAAAAGTGCGTTCTTCCGAGACGATTTCAACAATGTTAGACTTGAAATAGTTCATAAAAATTGTAGACACGAGATTCACAGTTGGAAACTAAATGGCCCAAAATGGTAAAATAAGAACAAACACTACTGAAATCCAGAAGTTTAAATAAAAGTCCATAATTATGGAGAAATTGATATAAATATCAACCACAGCGTCCGAGAAGACAAAGAAAGAGAGGCAATGAGCCCTTTTTTGTACTAACATCCATAAAAAAAGGTATGGTCTCATAAAAAAAATGAATTATACAATACAGCAATGTCTACTTTATTTCGTGAACAAGCCTTAGTGTAGGTAAGCCTATAGTATTAGTGACAGTTTAATGGAAGATAGTATCAGATTCAATAATCTAGTGCCTTCAAATAACATCACTACATAGTACATAATGTAGTATAAAACAAAGTTGCTTCCCGCTGTCTGTTCCTAATGTCCCTATGTATGTTTATCTTTAAAACTACGTAACCAATTTTGATGCGGTTTTTTAATAGAATGTTGTAAGACTTGAACACACTTTTTTTTATTTGACTGATACCAAAACCAAAACTAACATCGTATTTAGTTATTGTCTTGATTAGATTATCTTTACTTAACAAAAAACAATCTATAGATACCGTATGTAAACTGTGCCATCTATTCCTGATTTAGTCATAGCGATAGACATTATTTATAACACGATTTATAGTCTTTAATAAATATTTTTTGGCATAGGTACTTTTGTAGTTTGTATGTTGTAATAATTACTTGATATCTTCTTAGATTGAAGACGTTAAAATTGATACCATTTTGTCTACATTATAATATAAGAATTCAGTTAAAGAGCAGTTTTAGATGGTAGATACAGGGTGTCTTGTTCTTTGGATGAATTAAAGAATCTTGCTTTTGCTCTCGTCTACTCAACAGATATTTTAGGATTATCACTCTTTAAACTCCTATTTTAGAACAGTTTTTTCAATCTCGAGAGGGAGCAACGACCGTTTTGGTGCCCTCTTCATATTTTACGACTATTCATTTATTAAATCACTAGAGCACTGTTGTGCTTAAGCTGTACCTATATTGTAGTTACAATTGCTTAAATAGCCAGAAATAAAACTGACGTCGATACCATTATTCAATAAAAGTACACTTTTATTTATGATTAATAATTTAACCCACTCATGTTAAACACTTGTTTCAACAATGCAACAACATTCACATGAACACACGAGCGGCAACATTATGAAAACTGTTTCGGTAACGAAAAAATTTAATCATTATGTTTAACGAACGTATAAAAAAAACTGTACATTTCGGCAACGTACAGAAATTATTACGTATAGAAAATCGTTTCGAACTTCGAACGTGATTATAATATGTACGGGTAGGACCGGCGACGACACTGAAATCACTGGACACTGCACGTTATCAACAAACAGTTATCTATAGAGCGAATTCATTTAGGATATAGGGTTGGCACTTTCATGACTTTGACAAACTCATTTCAAAATATTGTTCGGACCTAATCTGTACACATGTAGTGTGAGTGTGAATATTTCTGAGCGTTTCAATCGCCTAATTTTGGTGGCATTATTTTTGTGAAGTTTCTGTTCGTTACAATGTGCTACTTTGTCATTTAAAAGAGGCACGGTACCGTATACAAATGACGAAGTATAACATCGAGCATTCGAGACGTTTAAACTTCGGCAAAAATGATGCCACCAAAATCAAGCGGTCGAAAGTATCGAACGAAACCCTCAAATATTCACCCAAATTCGTTTTCTTTCGGCTTTTCACGGAAACGTCCGAATTCATATTGCTATATCAATGAACTTGAGTATCCATTGCACAGAAGCTGATTGAGACAGAAAGATAAATTTGGCAGTTTCCGTGAAAATACGAAGGGAACAATTTTGCACTACTTTTCATAACGCAAAGGCATTATTTTTTTTATAAAATGTCATTTTAATATCCTTATTTCGAAATTCGCTTATCAACGACTAAGGTTTTTAATACTGTTTTGTTGGTTTTTGACAAAATTGACATGATCACACTGGCGTTTTAATAAAATAAGGCATGTTTAGAAGACATTAATACAGCTGTTAGAAGTTCCGGCACCAACAGTAGACAATTGTTCATGTTATCAGCGGACAGTTATCTACGAATTGGCTTAATTTGGGTTAGGGTTGTGGGAGACATTATAGATATAGAAATAGGTACATTTTGTGTAGTTTACATTTAAATACTTAATCGAAATATTAAATTAATATACGCTAGAGATGTGTTAGGAAACCTAGATATGGACCAATATGTGTGTCGATTTCAGATTTTTACATCTTTCGATGTAAAATACTTTAAATAATGAGACAAATTTCCAAGAGTATAGGATAGGAGATAGCATTTGAAAGACGCTGCTATTTGTCTGTCTCAATGACATATGCAACAAAAAAGCTTTATTCATCCTGTATACAGGGTGTTAGGCGTCTGTTTGGAATTTTAAAATTGTCACCAATTATCGTTGGCACAAAAAAAAATGCATAGTAATTTATCGATGAAATTGATTGTAGTTTAAGCCCTTAAAAGCTCCGACACCGCTGACCAAACACCCTCTATAAGCATAATAGACACTGGCTTTTAGATACACAGGTGACAGGGGGTTCGCCAAGTTAGTGATCGTACATCGTCACGTCACACATGTATTAAGTATCTAGATGTCGAGCAAAAGTAAAAAAATATATACAAGTTTTTGTTACATCGATGGACAGAAAACAAAATGGTAGACATTTCGTTTTTATTTCTCTATCATTGAAAACAGGATACACATTCTTACGATTATTTAAGATTAGTTTTTTTTAATACTATCTAATTAGAATTTGGAATGAATTTGAAATCACAGTGACTTGATTTTTTCTAGATTTTCTTTTACGATTGTCTCGGCTACGCCCCCTGATGTATAATTATGTATGTAATATGTATAGTGTGGCAATCCTGACAGGTCAAGAGATAATCGTTTAGTGATAACAGGGTGCGCCGCGGTTATCGCTTCTAGGTACATATTCCCTGTGGCTGCCGACTACTTTTAGTTTGAGACTCAAACACGGTCCAATTTTAATAAAGGTGCAGGGGGTTATTTCGAAAGTCGTCTAATTTCAAAAGTCACATAAAAACCACCATTATTTCCATTATATCAAGATTCTCCTTGCGAAATTATCCGAGCATTTCCGACATTCGTAATTACACTAATTACTTCACTGCACCTTATATGGTTTTTTACCAGAAATTTAGCTTTTGAGTACCCTACTAAAAATTATATTTATATCGTATCTTAAGCAGATACTTAATTCGAAAGTCGGTTCGTTCGAAGATCGTTTAATATTGAAATTATATTAATGTGCAATCCTGTTGACTGAAATATATCAAAAATCCGAAACGATATCGACAAATAATGCCATGCAAGATAAACATAAATCAATAAGTGCCATACTGGTGTGTGATTATATAGTGCACTTTAGATATATATATTTTAATCAGAATAAGCATTCTGTTATCAAAGTGACAAGAGTGCATGTTGTCAAATGCTCGAAAAATTAGAACCGTAACCACTTGGACATTTGATCACAAATATAGACAATTTTTCCTGCAACAAAGCTGAAGTACGTCTACTATCATCATATTTTATCAAAATTTACATGTAACACTTATGTGTATGGACTCTATGATACTTTAAATACAGTGCGGATCGCGTGCGGATCTACCTCACAGCCGAACCGGACTGATTATGGTAGTAATATATGGCATTGCATGTAAGACCGCACATCCCAACGCACGCGTTTTTTATTTCATTATTTGACTCATTGCTACGCAGGTTGCTATCGTACTAATCTTGTGCTAGAGCAGCTGATTATTAGTATTTAGCACGGTGGGTTCTGCAGACGTCATATAATTGTTCGTATCATATAATCGTGCCAAAGTTATTTCCAGGTTTTTTCTGATCATAAATATAACTAAAAAATATATCTCAAAGATATTTGAGATTTGTCTGACAACCCTAATTAAGATGTTGTCTCATTGTGTCAAGAATGTTGTTTATAAACAACGTATGTTTGCATTTTTGTTTGTCTGGTTCATATTAACGTCTCCCTTTCATTAAATAATATTTCACTACATATATACAATGCACCTGTTAAATAATTATATTTAAAACAGAACGGTAAATTAATAGCTACCTCTGGCCTACCACCGCGAAAATCGAAATTCGTAAATTTCGACGATTTTTCTCTGTTAATCCAACGAAGGCGTCATTAGAGTGAGGGAGACAAATCCTCGAAATTTAAGAATTTCATTTTTTTTGGCGAAGGCCACTACGATTTGATATGACGTAAATTATTTTTTATTTGCAAATCTAAAGCATCGATCAACGTCATTTTAGTATAATGAAAGTATTGATTCAGTTGTAGTTTACGCTTAATTTACTTTCAATTACGTAAGCTGCAACAACAGTATTTATTTAATTGGTTTTGTCTGCAGGGAAGAAAGGTAAAGTTTTATTTAACCAGTTGTATAATATGCCACCAATTCTTCAAATTAAGTATTTACTATTTTATTCGGGCTGACATATCTATAGGTATCTAATAATGTAATAATATATATAGTTTGGCAAATCGACAAATCAGTAAAACTAAAAACACGCTGGCAGAATACAGTTTTCTGAGAGTCAACCCTTCGCACCTACATTATTTTTAATTTGTTTAGCTTTTCTAGTGACGCAGAGGTTTGTGAGTCTATAAATATTTTGCAATGAATTGCGACAGTACAGTTAAGTTGTTTTTAAAATAAATCAAATTAATTCATAAATATATGTATAAAATAATATATAGATGATTTCAAATTGTATTCGGAATGCGGTTTTCTATAAAAATTAAATAAATTAATTATTCATCATTTGCGACCTAAAAAAAGTATCAGTATAGTTAGTCGTTTTGTTTTGCATCCTGTATAGTATAAAATTTGATTTGATAAGTATTTTGATGTACAGTTTTACATTTTGGGAAACTATATTTTTTATCTACATTGTTACGTATTTTATATTTTTTATCTATATTATAAATTTTATAAAAGACATTTTATAATTTAAGCACTTACTAAATTATCGCATGACATTTAGGAGGTCAAACACGTTAAGTAGATACTTGTTATAAATGTTATAATTATAATTGTATTCACATTATGGATTTGACACAAAAATAGTACCTAAATGGACATGTTTTCTACATTACACATTTTTTATTTGAAGTTTTTACGTAGTAATCTTTTGAGCCTAATAGAAGCAAAAAGACGTATTCCACGTATTTTTTTCGTTAACGGATTAAATTGTAGATATATGAAAAGAAATGTTGATTTTGTAAATAGTATAAACTCAAGATCCAGGATACAAAATGATAAAATTAAAAAGTGTAACAAAAATAATAGTTGCAAATAAATAAAAATATGTATATGACAATCTTTGTAAAATTTAAGTAAGTGTTTAAAACAGCTCGTCTTACAATATGATTTGACTCCATTTAAGTCACAAATATTGATTTCACGGCACTGATAAACTATCCGACTACCGCACAGTGCTGCAGATAAACTGACTTGTACAATTAAAATATTTTAATGGTTTCTCGTAATAGGGAACAACTTTATGTTCTCCGATAATCGATAGGAAACATTTAATGGCTTTTATTAATGACGAGTGACTTTACTGAGTGGGGAAAGAAAATATTAAATTTTAACACAGAGTATTGAATGACGGTTTTCTCGAAAACGTATGCCACTAGTTGGCGCCACTTAGCCGTAACGTCCCGCTAATAAACACAATTACAAGATAATTGTGACACAATAATTAGAATTACTGTTGTGAAATAGTTTCCCTCTTGGTGAGCAAAATTATGTTCGATACTATTACTTATGCCTCAAATTCTGTGCTTATTTATTTCTTTATTTATATGCAATGTATACTTGTATGCACAAAGGCTACTTTCATTATCTTCAATCAGAATTAGAATAGCATGACAACTAATTCATTTCATATGGAAACATAACAAAAATATTAATAATGTAAATTAATTATGAATCATTTCTTTAGTGCAAATTCAAATCAAATTTTTACCAGCCCTGCAAGCCTAGCCAAGACATCTTGCGGTTCTCTAAATGCATTCTTACCCCCTCATTCATAAACTTCTCCTAACTCAAGAAGCTACTAAGTATTGTTTGTCTCTTTCGGTCTTATAGGCATATTGATAAGAGTGAAAGAGACAAACAATACTAAACTTAGTGGCTTGCTAAGTTAGGAGATGTTGGTAAATGTTGGGGGTTAGACTTATTTATGTAAATATTCAAACTTTATGGTAGTCAAATTACAACTATACAGATACACCCAAATAAATAAATACATGAAAACAATACATATTCCAAACAGTACCAAAAAAATTATAACCCATTAATGTTGTAAATAAAATAAAAAATCACAAAAAAGGTAAAAATAGTATTTCCTATACTTAGTTGGTTATTAACCCTTAGGTGCATATGGTATCACATATTTTATTTCTAAAATGACTTATGTAAACAATCTATGCCAATTCGAACTCTGTTGCTCAGTATGACAGTCTCAATTGATTACATATTCTGACATGTGACATTTTGGTCGTATCGTTTTTGATACTCTATGCACCTAAGGGTTACGTTCTGTTATTAGAATTTTGACTGATGAAATTAATTATCATATTAAACTTCAAAGAAAAGGGATTCAATAAACTTTTTAGTTGTATTATTTTGCGAGGGTGAGCTGTTTTTATACTAAATGACATAAATCACGTGAGATTTAGTATGAAAACAGTTTACCCCCCACCAAGCAATGATTATTTTTTATATAGTGATACTATTTAGTGTTGGATCCTAACTTAGGAAACCATAAGTATTGTTTGTCCCTTTTGGTCTTATCAATATGTCTATAAGACTGAAAGGAACAAGCAATTTTACCGGCTTGTGAAATTAAATGTTTATGTAAAAGGGGGTTAGATAAAAATCTTAGCAAATGTATGCAAGTTTCCAGTCAAATTTCAATAACAAAGCAAAGTAACCCGTCAGTTCTCTCCTCCACGAGACAGGCTACGCCTAGTGTGGAGGTCAGTTCAATGTACAATTGACCTAATTTATATTGCCAAATAAACAATTTTATTATTTTATTATTTTATTTATTATAGTTATAGTGACACAGTGGTCTTTAGTTGCCAAACATTCCGTATTTTAAATTAACAGGCAACTTGGAAAGATATGCTAGGTCCAGAGTAGGGGTATGAATGATTTAGATCATATTAGCAACAGCTACTTTTCACATAAAAAAATAACACTCCCACATTAATCCCTCAAAATCTCTTCATTGCTTATTTCAAACTTGTTAGTATACAGACCATAACTAACAGACTTGGGCAAAAATCAATCTGATTACTATTTTTACTAGGGTGTGCACCCCGTTTTGAATTTGTATGGCAAGTACCAGGAATTTCCGGTTCTTGCCATACAAATTCAGAACCGGGAGCACACGCTACTATTCACAGAAGTAATTAGATTAGTTCTTGCTCAACTTCTTCTGCCCAACTACCTTCTTTATAATGTGGTTACACCAAATATTTTAAAACATACCTGAAGTGCTGAAATTATAAAACGAAATAATAATATAATAACGTCCGTGATACACGCACACAGGATGTGTAGGATGTAATGTACATCAACTTGTGATACAATATGAGATAACAAAAAATACCTACAACACTGACCAATTACAACTTGTTATAACTATGAAAATTATAATGATTATGCGTACATATTTATACCTGTTTAAAAACAATACTGTTAAAGGATTTATAATACAAAATCAATTTCCAATAGGTATCACTAAGAAGATAATTTAGTATTTGTGAAATGGGACTTTACAACTTACGGCCATTGCTGCGTCTTATACTTTCACTGCTTCAAAGTTAC
>JALPQI010026018.1:0-13021 GCA_025490895.1 Thaumatotibia leucotreta | reverse complement strand
AGTGCCCTATGGTGTCTAAACAACATACCAAAAATGCAGCTTTACTACATGTTTTGCGAGTTTAATATACGATTTGACCGTACTAAGATATATTTGACTAATAATGTATTTATGCCCCCGTTATGCTGTAAGCTGTAAACTGTTAACTGTAGGTAAACGTCTAGAGCCAATTATCGACCATATTTTGTTCTTGAAAACGTAAGCGAAACACAACGGCGAACATATTGATGGAAATATTTTAATTTACATTTCGCGTATTTAAATCCATATTCAATTCATTTCACAGTAAAAAATAAATACCTACTAAATTTCTTTACAGCACCGTATTCAAAATATATAGAAATAATAGATAAAAACAGTATTTACAACGATTTAAGCATCATCTTATGTATTTGCACTTCCCGGCGCACATGCCGCAAATCTGAACAAATCCCCATACTACCGCGACTGCTATAGCATTTGTGCGCGTAAAAAAAAAGAGGGCAAAGAGGTGAGGTTGTCGCTTACTCAAAAACTAAGCAAAAATCATGTGATGTGACAGTAATCTTATCCAGGTTTGGTACAAACGTGACAGTAAGTCGAGGACTATGGGTATTTTCTATAGCGGAGCGAATTCTCTAACATTTCTGGTTAAGAAAGGCGGACGATTAAAGACTGCTATAGTATTTGTGTCATATAAAGGGGGCCTTAACCCGAATGCTATAGCAGTTACGCCCTTGAACGTGTTAATTAAATATCCAGGCATGGATGATGACATGTAGCATTGTAGTCTATACTTCATTCGGTACAAGTACAAAGTAAATTCTACTAGGTATTTATTTATTTTGGATTATTCCATTGAGATCGCTTGGCATATTATTATGTCCCTGCCTAGTTTACCAAAAGTCCAGAATTTCACATCGTAGTACAATAAAACTTACAATCAATGATAGGATCCTCGTCTTCTTCAGCTTCTTCGTAACCAGCCCCGTTGCCGTCCACAAGCACCAAGCGCCCAATATCTGGGTACTTCTTGAACATGCCATGAACCAATGCCAGGTCCTGTTCTGACTCCGGCGCCATGAGTCGGGCACCCTCAGCCTGGCAGGCGGTGTGTGCTCGATCCGTGTAAGCTCGTTCCGTGTGGATTTTGTAGAAAGAATCGGTGTGTTTGTCGTAGGTGTAGTCGGAGCGGTATTGCTTGGTTGTCGCTGGAGAGCCGGCAGCTGCAGTGGCTGTTGAAATAGTAAGGAGGAGGAAGATGGATAGTGCTTTGGGGAAATCGGCCTCTTATCTAATCTTATTGGTGGGGCCCTTACGGATACACTTCGACCCATTGGGATCTTTTGTGTAAAAAACCTCAGTCGAATTATATAGGAGGGCAGCAGTGGAGGAGATAAATTATAATCGAGCGTAGAATAAGTGAGATTTAATTAAATTATAAGATTACATTAGTGGCTTAAGCTAACGCGAAAGGTATCGCGGTGTCCTATCAGATCCGATGTTAGGTATCAAAAAGGCTCAGAATGAGCTTGCACTTCCGTTTTGTGCATTCGGTCGGAGTTATTGCCAAATATCGATGACGATACGCGGCGCGGGCGCAGGGCGTCTGCATACAACGTTTTGTGACGAAAGCTTCATACGCAGCAACGATGACGCGACGCAGTGACGTATGATGACGTGGCCGTGCCGTGGTGCAGTGTGCGAGGTGTACCAGGTGCGTGCCTAACACCTCCCCTCTAAGTAGAGCAACTATTTGCGAGGTTTAGTGCAAATGTTGCGGCTTTTTGTAGCTCTATGTTTTCTGGCTTACTAATGTTGATTTTCTTCGTAGTTCGATATTTCTGATATAATATGAAAGCTGCTGTACTTGCTCCAAGTAATATAATAATGTATAATGGTATTGTGGTGTGGTAAAAACTTGAGGACAAAGCTTCGTTAATTTCGACAGGTTTTTCCATAGTTAGCTGCTGTTCGATAGCTTCGAGATTTTTCAGGTTGATGGAGTCCATTTTTAAGATAGCAATAGAATCTTCATGTTTACTCTCCAGAGGTATTGACATTATTCTCAGTGGTTGGCCGCGAAGTTTGTTGTTGATATTGACTATGGTAAATTGTGGAGTCTTTATAGAACAATGTTGTGGGATAGTTGCGACGTAGCTTCCTTTTAACGTAAGGTGTTGTTCTGTTTGACAGCTGGTCTTAACTTTGGTGGGAAGTGGAAATGTTATTGAATAATGCTGATCGTCCAGCTCTAGTAGAGCCTCCTTTGTCAGAGAGATAGGCGTGGTTTTACACGTTCCATCTATCTCCTGCGAGTGAATGAGTTTGTGAATACAGTCCTGTTCGGTGCGTATTTGGTGGCTGAGTTTTTGCTCGCAGATGTACCAGTCGCCGGATTTGGGGCATTCTGCCTCCATGTACACATATTCTATAGAGTTGGTTGCTATGAGGGGATAAGGAGGAATAAGGATGAGCCCGTTTTCATTCGGCAAAGGACATAGCCTATACAAGTCGAACGAGTTTTCGTAAACAATTGGTACCTTAAGAACAACAACTAAATTATTCTTAGAAAAATAAGAACCTATATTAATAAAACCATAATATTCCCTTATGTCTAAATCTAAAATTTGATTTTTTGCATAAATTTCGTGTAAAGTTTTGATCATATCTTTTAGTGCATCAGTGTTTAAAATAGAGTGGTGCACGTTACCTAGTCTACTAAAAGCTAATATATTTTCTATGCGCAGTAACTCTGTATACAAGTCGTTAATATTTTCGTTAATAATGTTGAACAATTGAGTTAAGTGTGCGTAGTCTGTCAATTTTTTATTATTCAAATTTGTGCTGTTTTGTAAGTTGGATATTTCATTATTTAAAATGTGTTGATTATTAGCCAATGTAGATAAAATATTTTTTTGTTCTAAAATCCATCTTTTACATAAACTTATGTGTTCATTAAAACTTTTGGACAGTTTTTGTTCATTATTTCTGAGTATTTTAATAGCATGGTCATATCTAATGGCGTCATTGTGATCTAAATTACCGCTTATGCTTTTAATAACCGAACCTAGTGGATCTATGAGCCCTCGACGTACCCTTTTATTAGAAAAAGTACTCAACTGCGCTGAAACCTTTTCGAGTTTAGAGTACAAATGTTTTATCTGAAATTTAAAGAAGTTAGAGGTATTATTTCTCAAAGAATTACTTGCGTTAGTAAGCTGGGCTCTTATCTGGTCAATGTTGTCTCGCAAATTAACAAGGTCGATGCTTTGTAAAAATGTGTGAAAATGGGATACAACTTTGGTGGGTCCCATTCTGAATGGCAGGAGTCCGGGTCCTTTGTCATAACTTTCAAGTTGGATCTCTTGAGCTAGGGCCAGGTTGATGCATGTCCATATCAGTAGTGGGGGCCTGTAACAATTGAGATTTTCTTATCTTTTTAAGTCTGGATTTTGGGACGGGGCCTCGCTTTTTTGACGTGTATATGTGAACGGGTAAGTTTTGTGTAACTTTATCGTGTGTATACCTAGGAGCTAATTTTTGCCTGTCCGCTAAAGGGTTCCGTATGTAAATGTCTTGATCCGGAGAATAGTCAATAGCTGGATCTCTATTTTTGTTTATTCTCTCCATGTGAGATTCTCTCTGAGTCACCGAAGTATTGTAAACCAAATCGTAAACAGTTTCCATTTTATTACGATGATCGTTGATGTAATTTTGTATTAATAGCTCTGTCGTGTTTATGTCAAGTGGGTCTCGTGGTTCAAAATGTCCAGTAATTAAATCAAAGGGTCTACATTTTGTCAAACTATGTATTGAGCTGTTGTAAGCTAACAGGGCGTAAGGCATTAGATGTTTCGAATGTTGGTCACGGTTTTTCAGTTTTAGTATTCTTAAATGTTCTAGGATAGTTGAATGAAATCTTTCAATTAATCCATTTTCGTTTGGTGCGTGGGCTGCAATTTTATGGTGATTTACCTTGTGAACTCTTAGGAACTCAGCTAGCAATTGGTTTGAGAACTCGGTGCCTTGGTCTGTTACAAAAGTCAACGGTAAGCCATGATGCGTACAATAATTTAATAAAGTTTTTACTACACTAAGCGCAGTACCGTCGGGTAGTCGATATGCCTGCGCGTATTTAGTAAATGAGTCTATTATCGTCAAATACTTAACATTTTCGACAGTTAAAGTATCTGCATGGATGATTTCAAACGGTTTTCTTGGAGATGGCACTACCTGAAATTGTGGACGGATTGGATTACGCTCGTACTTCGCTTGTCCACAAACAGTACACTCATTTATATACTTGGAAATGCTCTCGTGCATTTTGGGCCAGTAATATTTATGTGCTAATGCTAAATATGACTCATTGATGCCGCGGTGATTAGTTTTGCCTTCGTGGTAATTGCGAATTATTTCTTGCTGCTTTTCGTAATTATTAATATTTTCGATTTCCGATTTAACTAGTATAAGCTTCATTGATGAGTTTTGAAAAGTTTTTTGAATTAAAGGGACTATGGAATACATTTTTTCTATTGGCTGTACTAATATCGCAGTACGATATTTAGGGTTAATATGTTTAGTGATAGCGTTAACTAATTCCTGCTCTAAATTTCCCTCGTAAATTTCGATATATGTTCTTAAATGTGTCTCAAATGGTTTTGTTATAGTGTCAGAAACACGTGATTTACGGTCTAGAATGCGGAAAACTACTTGCTTTTTGAACTTATTTAATGGTTCTTCAGAAATTGGTATTTCTAAGATGGGACTTTCACCGCAAGTATGGTCTGTTTCAGTCGGGTTGTCGTCTAATTCATTGATATTAGGTATCTCGGGCGAATTGGGAATTATAGAACTTACTTCATTATGTATTTCTATTCGTGATAAAGCGTCAGCGTTAGTGTTTGATGTACCTTTTTTTGTACACTACGGTAAAATCATACTCTGAGAGACGGAGGCTCCATCGGGTTATTCTTGAATTTGGCTCTTTAAGGTTCATCATCCATTGTAAAGGTTTGTGATCGGTTACTATTTTAAACTTACGGCCAAATAGGTAAGGGCGGAAATAGCGTGTAGCCCACACAATACTAAGAAGTTCGCGTTCTATGGTGCTATAGTTTTGTTCGCTAGAATTTAATGTGCGTGATGCATATGAGATAGGTTTATCAGAGCCTATTTGTCCTTGAGATAATACGGCGCCAAGGGCGACGTTAGAAGCATCGGTTCTAAGAATAAATTCTTTTGAGAAATCGGGATAAATCAATATCGGGTCATTCATAAGCAAAGTTTTACATTTTTCAAAACATTCTGTATATTCTTGGTTGATAATGATGCCTACCCCTTTTTTTAAGCACTGTGTCAATGGTTTCGTTATTCGAGCAAAGTCTGGTATGAATTTTCTATAATAGCCAAGCAAGCCTAGAAATTGTTTGATTTGTTTTGTTGTTCGTGGTAGGGGGTATTTTTCTATGGCGTAAATTTTGTCAGGGTTGGGTTTAACACCATTGGAGGTGATGACGTGTCCTAGATAGGGAGTTTCCTGTTTCATGAACTCTGACTTATCCATTTGAATTTTAAAATTGGATTCGCGTAACCTTTGAAATATTTTCTCGAGGTTGATCATATGCTCTTGAAGAGAAGTGGAAAAGACTAAAATGTCGTCCAGATATACCAAACAGATCGAATTCTGTAGGCCTTGTAGCACATTATCCATTACGCGCTGGAATGTAGACGGTGAATTTTTCATTCCCATTGGCATGCGTAAAAATTCAAAATGGCCATTTTCTACATTAAATCCGGTCTTATGGATGTCTGAGGGGTGCATCTCTACTTGGTAAAAGCCACTAGCCAAATCTAAAGTTGTAAAGTATTGGCATTTACCCAATTTGTCCAAAATGTCGCTTATGTTGGGAATTGGATACTCATCGTCAATAGTTTTAGCATTCAATTTCCGAAAATCTACGACTAATCTCCATTTTGTTTTTCCAGAAGCGTCCGATTTTTTTGGAACGATCCAGATTGGTGCACTCCACGCTGATGTTGATGGTCTTATTATTCCCTGTTCTAACATTTTAGCAATTTGAGATTTAACCTCCTGTCTATGAATATGCGGATATCTATACGTTTTAGAATAAATAGGGGCTTCGTCGGTTGTTCTAACGCGATGCTTTATCTGATTAGTAAACGTAAGGGGTTCATCCTCAACATAAAATATGTCGGCATATTTGGTACAAAGTTGTTTTAAATTGATTGCCTCCTCTGTGTTTAGATGATCTGTGCGCAATCGAGACAATACGCTATCGATACGAGATAATTGTTGTGGGTCATCATTATGATCACAGGTGGTCACCGAATTGAGTAACTCGACGCTAATCGGTTGAGTTAGCGTGAATATCATATCGCGTGAGAAATTATTGCAGATTTCGACAGTGCTTTTGTTATTATTTGCAGCACTGATGCAATTACTTATAATGCAATTGCAATGTACCTGTTGTTCCACGAAAATGTCGCCGTTTGGAATGTCTACTGGTACTTTGATTAATTTTGACGAATTAGCCGGTATTATTGTCTCTAGTAAATTGACATTTCCTGATGTATGCATGTATATTGGGGTCGTAAATAAGGGAGTTATTAATCGCCGGGTTCCGTAACTTATATCTGCTGGCCATTGGTCAAGTAAATCCGAACCAATAAGTCCGTCGAAATAATTATGAAACTTGTATACGAAAAACTTCAACGGCTGCTCACTGTTAAATTCCGGGAAAGATGGTATCGTTACTGAGTACTTGTTGATGGTTGAAGCATGTACGTTTGTGACAACAAATGGATCGTATTGTAACGGAAATAGAGTATAAAATTGCCTGACAGCCTCTGGGCTAAGAAAACTTTTATTTGCACCTGTGTCGATTAGCATTTTTAAAGGCGGGTTATGTATCTTTATATAGGGTAACTGTTGCTGATTCTGAATATTAATTTCTATCCTGGTAAGTTTTTCATAATGTCTTGGGAAAAATTTTCGTCGTTCGAAATGTTATTCTCGTAGTCAGTTATTTGTGGATGTTCTGTCAAGATGTCATAATTGTCAACCGGTAACTGTTCCTGGGGTTGGAGCTCATAGTTATTGTCATAGTTGTTATAGTCATAGTCAGGGTAAATTTGGGATTCGTGCACGTTTGTCTCTGCTGCGTTATTACGAAGTGAGGATTGGTTCCAGTTGTTTCTAGCGGGGGCTAGAGTGCGAGCTACAGGATGACTTACGCCACTCATGGGTTGGGGATAATTCCGTTGTTGCTGAGGAGCTTGGGTTCTCTGCGGAATCCTAAACCCTGTCGTGATATTTGAACGAGGTAGCGCTCGAAACATCTGCTGCGTCCTAGACGGGCCAGCCTGCTGTGCGTTGGACGGAGGTCTAAAATGGTTAGTATTGTTAGTAGGTTGGTGTTGCAACTGCTGCGACTGTGGCTGCGACTGCGGCTGTGGAATCTGGTACAGCTGATGCTGTGGTTGCTGATAGTTATATGAATATGATGTCGAAGGAAAATTCTGATTTTTATTAGAATAGTAAGGTTTCTGCGCAATTTCGTAGTGCTTATTTTTATTTTGCAAATACATAACGTTAAGTTCTTTTAATGCAAATTCAAGGGCTTGTTCCATCGAGTCAGGTTTCATACACCTCATGCGAGATCCAAGAGGTTCAGACAGACCTCTTAGATATGTTTCCAATGCAAGTTTTTTGTACAACTCCCTTTTAGCGGTTATAGTTGTCTCTACAGTTTCGTGTAATTGCACATAAGTAATTATTGTGCAAAGCATGTGTTGACATTTCTCATAGAATATTTGTGGCGTGTCCTTACCTTGGGTCATTATAGATAAATCTGTGTACAGCGCAGTTTCATCTCTACGATCTGAAAAATTATTTATTAAAGACTCTTTTATCCCTGCCCAGGTGCTAGGAATTCCGTTATTTGCAAGTGTTCGCGCTGCGGAACCTGTGATTTTATTTAAGAGACCATTTAAGACTGCCAAGTTATTTAGATCATTTCCAGCACCTTGTCTTACAAACCTAGTAATTATCTGATCACATATATTTAAAAACCTGACTAACACATTAGGATTTCCATCAAAATCTGGAACTACCTTAAGGGCTTTAAATAAATCATTCAAATCATTATTCGCCATTTCCTCTTCTTCAATAATAATATCTAAATTTCTTAACAAATCTATGCGCTCGATGCGCCGAGACCTATTACTATCCCTATCCCTCGATCGGGCAGAAAATGGGTGAAAAATTTTGGAAAGATTGGGAATGAATACACGGGAATGCAACCAAACTCTATGTGTACTCACCACCACATTTCACGTTCTCTTCTCCTTATTCAAGCGCCAAGTAGATCCCCTCGTTTGTGCTGCTCCGGTTCTTCGAGTCGATGCACACGAAGATTCGTGCTCAGGACGGGATATCGATGCTAGATTTCGCGTACCGAATCGACTCAACTCACGACTGCGCCAATTATATAGGAGGGCAGCAGTGGAGGAGATAAATTATAATCGAGCGTAGAATAAGTGAGATTTAATTAAATTATAAGATTACATTAGTGGCTTAAGCTAACGCGAAAGGTATCGCGGTGTCCTATCAGATCCGATGTTAGGTATCAAAAAGGCTCAGAATGAGCTTGCACTTCCGTTTTGTGCATTCGGTCGGAGTTATTGCCAAATATCGATGACGATACGCGGCGCGGGCGCAGGGCGTCTGCATACAACGTTTTGTGACGAAAGCTTCATACGCAGCAACGATGACGCGACGCAGTGACGTATGATGACGTGGCCGTGCCGTGGTGCAGTGTGCGAGGTGTACCAGGTGCGTGCCTAACAGTCGGCCTCAGTATGCCCTGGAAAGTTTCTTGGGTTCTAGTAGAAAGTGTAGAAACCCTGTGAATATTGTAGTGGGTCGAAAGAAAGATCATCTTCCTCCTGTAATTTCATAGCCACGGAATAAATAATAGTAGGTATTATCATAGCGTAGCTTTATTACATAATGTTTAATTGCACTTAATTATCCGCCTCCAAAAAAACTACGGGATATTTGTGTACAATACGAAGATTAGTTTGTTCATAGGAAATCTAATTACGTAAAAATAAATCTACATAACAAGCTTGTATCTATTAATAGATTTTATAAGTTTTTCTAAATATTTTTCCAATGGCAGCTTTATTATGTGACTTTGATATTCCAAAGAATTCAATGAATTTTGTATTGACACAGTGACTGTTGACCTAATTTTGTAATACCTACGTAAACAATTACTACTGTGTTATCATAACATAAGTACTGTAAATATACATATTACATAGTTGTATTATTTTAAACTTACCGACGGAAAGCGCGAGAACAATAAATAAGTAATCCATTTTCTTATTTCTAAAATCACTACAGTCCGCGAACAAGCAAACAAGTATACTGATTAAATGCATTCCAAATAACTTGAAGAGAACGCTAAGATAGTGTTATCAATAAAAGGACACATAAGTTATGTTGTTTTTACCTATCTTGCGTGACCTATGTTTATGATAAGTACTTAGGTACCTACTGGGAATTGCAGGCATATTTTGATCGGGTTTAACCGTGTATTATAATATATGACATTGCAATTTATTGAAGAAATTATTTATTGAAGAGGTTATTATTTAAGCGTAGAGATTTCTACCGTTTGCCACTTTCAGATGCGACCCGCGTTTCTGAGTATCTATCAGACTAATGGCAACATACATAAATAAATTTATGTATATTTCACACATCTTTTCGTCCAATATTCCGCAGTGCTTGAAGACGAAAAGTCTTTGATCAGTGTGTGTTGACCCCCAATAAGGTGAACTGATGACCTACTGAAGGTCGAAGGAGTCCACTGGACGCGGGTGGCGCAAGACCGGCCATTGTGGCAATCTTTGGAGAAGGCCTATTTTCCGAAGTGGACGTCTTTCGGCTAACATTATGAGGTATGTAGGTACAGTCACGTCTAATAATATGTATACGTTTCGAAACGTATGTCAAAGAGATCAAAATCGTATACTATAATCGTATATTATTAGCAGGGATCGGAAAAATGTGCGTCATTGTTCGCAATAATACGGACATGACTCCGAAGTTGATTAAATGAATAATTAAACGAATATTTTTTTGAAATTTGATTTCGAAGCTTTGTAGTGATTTTTTACAAAGGTTTTCATAGTTATTGCTGTCAAATAGGTAATTTTCTAAAACCATTAAATGATTAATTATTCAATCAACTTTGGAGTCATGTTTATATTATTGCGAACAATGACGCACTTTTGTCCGATCTCTGATTATTGGAGCCGACTGTACAAACTTTGTAACATACATAGGTGTATTACAGAACATAAAGGGAATTTTGTGCGGAGTGATTTTTATAAATTCGCCTCGCAATATTAGGTAGGTAGTGTTTTTAAATTTTGACTTTAGACCCCCGGGGTTCTGCAAGAAATGGTGCGAAAAGATACCCGCTGAAAGGTTTTAATTTCATGTCAGTAAAACGTGTCGTATGTACGCACTTACTTCTATTGGAATTCGCGTTACTGGGACTGGGTTTTACGCTAGCAAATAATATCAATAAATAAAATACTACCTACTCCCATTCGTAGTACGGGTTTAAAATTTACTAGTCGTATCCAGTAATGAATAAAATAAATAAATAAATATTTTGGGACATCTTACACAAATCGACCTAGTCCCGCGGTAAGCTCAATTAAGTCTTGTGATGTGGGAATCAGGCGACGACGCATAATTATAATAGATACTTACAAATCCCATATATATAGACTATAGACAGCCATAACCAAGGATTATTTATCACAAATAAAATAAATATTTGTTATAAATGGATTACACAAATAATGCCCTCGCCGGGATTCGAATCCGGAACCTCCTAGCCTACAGGGGCTGGCACTAGGCTACGGAGGCTGATTCGTATTTAGTGAATATAAAACTTGTAAAAAACTCCTTTTGCAGCTAGTTATCGCTTCGGGTTGGAAGGTCGGAAGGTAAAAAATGGGCCTTAAACTACTTCTTAAAATTAGGTTTCCATGTCGAACCTGTCAGATATAAAACGGTTTTGGTACTATTGAAGTAAAACTAAAGAAAATAATAAAAACTTGAATAGGAATATAATTCCAGTATTTTGTTTTATGTAGGTACAATTTCATACACAGAATTAACAATAATAGGAGCATTCCACGGAAACGTGACATGAGATAGGCACACTTTTTAATACCGTCGAGAAATAAAATTAGAAAGCTAAGTAAATGTAAGGCCTGGGGAGTTACCATGACACACTAATGCGATTCAGGGAAAGGGACAGTGATATACGACTCGTATAGCTTTGTCCCTTTCTCTCGACCTAAACTGCATTGCATTAGTACAACATGGTAGCCCCCCTGGGGCTCTCTTAACCTTTTGGACGCCAACGACTGATATATTGGCACCGCAGGTTCAACGCCAACGGCCGATTTATAAGGTCTTGGTCGACAGAGCAATATAGACCTAGGGCACATTTCTGGAAAGCTTGTAACTTGTAATACGAGTGGAAGTCCTTATTGAGTTTATAGTGTCAAAAAGAGACTTTGACTTGTATTACAAGTAACAAGCTTTTGAGAAATGGGCCCCTGCATGTGCGTAAAATTCAATTTAGTTTTATTTTGTTGACGTGGCGTCTGAGTGACAGCTTTTGTATTTGACGTGGCGTCAAAAAGGTTAAATGCGATTCAGTTTAGGTCCGGCCATGAGTAGATCGTGGTAGCTCCAATATTAAAAGTTTTTTTATCAGTTTCCTAGACTGAAATTCAATTCGCCTCTATCTGCGCCTCCTTCTCGCAGATGAAAGCATACTCGTGCGAGCAATTGAGGTCGTTGTACTTCCCGTCGTTCTTGAACAACGAGCCGCAGTACTCCGAGTCCTCGAAGTTGTTGGGCTCGTTGTCGCTCCACTGGTAGTAGCCGGCCTCTTCGAGAGTTTGATCTGTAATTTCAGTAGGTATACAATTAGTCTAAGGGCTTCTGCATAAATCATGCGAGGTCCTATAGGGGGGAAGGGTCAAGAAAAAATCACGAAAGATCACGTTAAGGTGCGGTAAAACTAAAAGAGCATTCGCTGTTCTAACCTCCCACTCTACGAAATTCGATCGGTACACAAAACGTGATTGGTTGATTTCGTAGAACGGGCGCTAGAACAACGAATGCTCTTTTGGTTTAAACGCACCATAAGTATGCAATCAGCGTGTTAATACTTTATCCTCGTAAGGTCGGCATACAAGAGAAATATCCAAAATATGTCATTGCAATTTTTACCTACTCGGCAGACAATAAAGTTGATTTTAGTTTGTTCGAAATTTTCACAGAGAAAAAGTGAATATGTAGGTACTACAGGTAGGACCATGAGCTTTACGAGGATATAGCAGTCAAAATGACCAAATACCGACCGGAACACTATACAGGGGGTCCCATAATGGATCACCGTGACACCCGAGGTAGGTCGACCCACGAGGTACCTAACCAACATAATAACATGACCTCAGTAAAAGTTAGACGGTTTTTGAGATTTTGCCAATTTTACGTTTTTTTTTCAAACTTGCCCACTTTTTTACACGTTAAGTACTATAATTTGCTTGAATAGCTTTTGTGCTATTAATTTTGAAAAGATTTCGACGAATTGGAAACCTCCTCCTTTTTGAAGTCGGTTAATAAACAAGTGATATTTTATTAAAAAACTTATGTTAAATGCGAAAGAAACTCTATAAGCCGTCTATATTGTTATTGCTCATTATTTTTTTCAAATTAATAGAGTTTTTTTCGCATTTGACATAAGTTTTTTATTAAACTATCACTTGTTTTATAAAATTTAACTATTTCTGATAGACTAACGATGAAAAATTAATAGCACAAAAGCTATTTAAGCAAATTATAGCAGTTAATGTGTAAAAAAGACGGCAAGTCCGAAAAAAACGCAAAATTGGCAAAATCTAAAAAACCGTC
>JALPQI010026017.1:0-16656 GCA_025490895.1 Thaumatotibia leucotreta | reverse complement strand
GGTGAAACAAATACTGTAATTATTTTTTCACCACATTATGATCCCTTTTTTCCTCGTATCGTAGAGTTCTGTTTATTAAGCCGATAATAATAGTAAACATTGGCTACTTTGATTGCTACATTGCAGCAGGTGTACGGTCGAGGAATTTAATTTCCTACCCATTTCGTACCTTGTCATGGTAGCTATAATATGACAGTCCTAGCAGCTTTCATATTGATGGGCACTGTGACAAGGTACGAAATGGGTAGGAAATTAAATTCCTCGACTGTACAAATCGTCGGTTGACAAGCCAAACTCACTAAGTAACAAATACCTACTTGAAATAAAACTCGTATCTCAGTTCTGATTTAATACTAACATAAGAGGTTGCTAAGAGTAGTGACAGTTTTTATAGTGAGTTTTGCTTGTCATTTCACCTTTATGTGTTGGATCTAAATTCCCGCGCACGCCTATCAAAAAACCGGGATTTTTAAGGCCGTGATTCTCAAGGAGATACAAATAAATAAAAAACATTGGCCACTTTGATTGCTACATACCAATTACAATATCTGTCTCAGAAAAAATATTTTAACAAACGAAATTATATTCAATTTGTGTTTTTAAGTAGTCGCACTACTATAAATCCTATAAATTATAAATATTACATGTCATAATTATGACGGAATCCCCATCTCGGATGTTGGTGAAGTAGGAATTTTTTCTTTCGTACAATTATGACACTCATAATTTTTTAGATTATAGTAGGTTAATAATTATTAAGGAACGGATTCTTTCGATACATATTTCTGCACTTAACTATAAAGATAAACTTTTTATCTACACCTACTAAAACTAGGTATCCTAGTGCGGTCCATCTGCGTCGTTATTTATGAAGCGAGTAACTTCAGAGCTGATACGAGAGAGTTTCCGGCGAAGAGATAAAAGAGAAACTTTGAACGCGTGTTAAATTTTGCAAAGCATGCCACGGAGATAAAACCATAGATGGCGGAAGTAAAAAATATTTATTTAAGTTGCTAAGGTGACTAGACATATTTTGTGGAACGACTCAAGTCTCAGACCTACCCAGATACCTGACGGTAGTTGGAGAATTCGAAAAAACCAAGAGCTGGAGGACATCATTTCTGAGCCCAACATCATTGGCGAAATTAAATCCGCAAGGCTTCGCTAGCTCGGACATGTGTTTAGGATGCCAGTTGGCAGAGCGGTGAAGAAGGCCTTCCTAGGAAGACCCAGTGGACGCAGACCGGTTGGTAGACCAAGATACCGCTAGAAAGACGAGGTGGAGAAGGACCTACGTGCCCTGAATGCAGAGAACTGGGAGGAGATCGCACAGAACCGGGCGCATTGGCGCCAACTCGTATCGGAGGCCAAGATCCACTTTGGGTCGCTGAGTGAGTGACTCAAATTGCTATTTATATTTTTTTAGTTGTATTTATTAACCTATTAGCCGACGTAGTCTGATATATCAGACATTCAACGTCAAGCTCACCTGGCCCTTGTCTGATAAATCAGACGAAGGTTTGATTAGGTTTTCACGGTATGTAAATGAGTTTCATTCAAATGCAAGCTCAGGATGCTTAGCCCAGTTGCCAATCGCTAACGCTTAGTAGCGTATTGTAGTTTTCCTTCTCTGTCACTCTTTCATATTAGTGTGACAAAGACAGTTAGCTGCCTTTCGTTTACGATTGACTATTAAGCGTTAGCGATTGGCAACTTGTCTAAGCACCCTGAACTGCGTGGTGTAATTTTCTAGTGGTGGCAATACGGGCACGCTTCATGAAAAAATTCTGGCGGTTAAAAGGTTGTAGTAATACTACTATGTATATTTTATATATTAGATGTCATATAGGTACTAAAAAAAATTGCGAAGTTTACCAACGCCACCCCCAGCCAATCCCACCTCCTCGTCCGGAGCACCTTCGGTCAAAGCCCGACGAGTGAATAAAGTTGCCGGAAAAACACGTCAAAAGTACGCTACGGTATCCATTCATTCTGCATCTGTGACCACTTCGTTTGTGCGAATTTTCGCAGCACTTTGTAGAATGATTGTGACACATAAAATGAGTAAACATGTTTGATATTCTGATGAAGTTCTTCCTTGGTGTCGGAGTTTGTTTAAATTTCAGCAAAGATATTTAAATTGGGTTTAGATTGACAAGAAGACGTATTAATTTATAACGGAGGAAAATTTTGTTTAAATGTACAGGGTGACGAAATATTTCCGGGTAAAATAAGGGGTTTACTCGTTGATCGTATTTATGAACTTTTAGAATGGAAACAACATCCGAATTGCATAAAATTTGCTATTTCCATTAAACTCCAAGATTTTAATGGGTGAACTGTATGGAAAAGCAGTTTTTTTGCGTTTTAGATGTAACCCTTATGGTTAAACTTAATCGATGTGACTTATTAACCCCCCTTATTTATAAACGTCTCCTAATTTAGCATGTCAATAAGTACAGTTTTATCCCTTTCGGTATTTAAAACCGAAAGAGACGAACAGGGTGCTTAGGCAAGTTGCCAATCGCTAACACTTAATCGTCAATCGTAAACGAAAGGCAGCTAATTATCTTTGTCGCACTAATATAAAAGAGTGATAGAGAGGGAAAACTACGATACGCTACTAAGCGTTAGCGATTGGTAACTTGGCTAATCATCCAGCTCTGACTATCTGCTTGCTAAGTTGGGAGACTTTTATGAAATGGTGCTTCTAATGTTTGATTCATTTTATCAACCTATATTCAAAAACACTTTATTTAAATGATAATGAAATCAATTTCATAATGAAATCTCTCAAGCAGATTATACAAATACATCTCCGGTATTATCAAACCGGAATCAGAAAGGGATTAGAAAGTACTGTTGACACAACAAATAACACAACATTTACCAAGAAAAGAGTTGTTTATAGATGTAGTGAGTGATTAATTAATCTGGTGTCTGTAAATCTCTGCACTTAAACAATGAATATACCTACTCTGTTGTGCCAACAGTACTTTCGAATCCCATTCTAATGGCGGTTTGATAATACACGGTGTTTCCTGTAAAAGTTGCTCAGTATGACTTATGTTATATATACGGAGTGTGCGAGGTTATTAGTGACTCAGGAAACACCGTGTATAAGTATATTATATTATAACCAGAGATCGGATGGATTTGCGACATTCTTAGTGACGTCATTTTGATGACATTTAGTATGAGATGTCGCTCAAAAATCCGATCTCTGATTATAACACAAATATTTGTTCCTTGGTAGTTGGAAATATATTATATTCAAGTATCTATATGTGTCTATAGATAATATATCTCTTCGCTTGGTACCCACATCAAAAGCCTTAATTGTGCTTATCGTGGGACTAGGTCGATTTGTGTAAGATGTCCCAAGATATTTATATTTAAACTTACATTTATAAGTATGTCCCGGGATTACAAAACTCAAAAATGCAGCTTAATTCGCAATATTCCATTTAAAGCTTAAAATTAATGAATCCTTACCTATTTAGCTTTTTGTATGTATTCAGGCCTTTTCAAAAAGCTTCATAATTGCATCGAACCGCATTTAAATCGTTTGCTATTCAAATTTTACCGCAGTTTCCAGTATTTATATTCAACGATATGAATTCGCTGAAAAACCCAGCGGCTCCATAATGTATAAGTCATATTATTGAACAAGTTTACTATGGGCCAATCACGAATCGCGAAAAGAAAATTACTGTACAAGTTTTTGTGAAAGAAATCTAATTATTTTATAGAATCGTAGATTTGTGTCACACTAAATAGGCCTATGTCCAGCAGTGGCCTGAAAAGTCCGATGATAATGATATTTTTGGATGGAGAGCGTCAGTCTTCTTTACATTTATCTTTCGTTAAAGTTTTTTTTCTAGAGTCGTTATCTCAAATTGTACCAAACCCGACAAATTCCACTTCTCAACTTGTGTGAGTATTCGCAAGTTGTAGGTAATTAGGTATTATATACCATACTGTTCGCCAATAGAAAATAAAAAAGTAAACAAACCTAAAAACTTGCAACATTTCATAATCACGCACTTTTAGAATACAATATTGATTTTATCACCAATTCAAAACTTTAAACCTTGAGTTCACATGAAGGGTCCACGGAAAAAACATGTCCAAAGCTTAGAAAATCCGGGGCAAATTCGCACCTTATTCTGTAAATGTAAGGTGGTTTTTCCTTCTGTAATTGGAATTGACTGAAAGACATATTCTTTCCGTGGACCCTTCACAAACACATTTGACTTTGACACGTTTAGGACGTAAATGCCCACAATCGCCACGCGGGGCAAGCGGTTTGGCGATAACAGTAATGTGTCCACTGCTGGTGGTAGGACCTCGTGCAGGGTCCACCCGGATAGCTACCACCATATTACCCGTTAACCAGCCGCTAAATAGCAGTGTTTGCACTGCTGTTTCGGTTTAGGGGTAAGATAGCCGGTGTAATTACTGGCATAGATAGAGGCAACCCAAGTAACATGGGCCTGAAGGCTTAAAACGAATTTATCTATTGATAGTCTATTCGCAGTTTATTTTTAGATAAGGGCTTTCTATAAATGGTTTCTATGAAGAAAAAGTATCCTTATAGTGTATCTTTTCCCATATTTTATTTTTTTTAGATGATTTGATCTATAGAACACGTATTTTAAGCACATTTCTAGGTATGACGATTATCTTAGGACATATTGTTCTATAAATAGTTAATAAAGCCTAAAGGTACCTATTTTCCAGTATTTTATTAGATAAGATGGTAAATGTTAAGATTTAACTTTCTACAGATATAATAATAATAATAATAATAATGGTGTAGTGCGACGCATGACATGGTCTCAAGCTATGAATGAGAATGTCATGCGCGCCTACTACGGGGCTACAGAGGGAGAAACTAAACTATCCGCGTATCGCGTCCGGATGCTTCCTTTGTTTCAGGCCCTTGAACCGACTATCAATGTGACTGCGCAGCGATTATCGGATCAAGTGCGAGTCATCCAACGATTAAAGCGGCTGGATGACTCGACACTTGATCGGCTCCGCCTGGAGGCTCTCCCAGTTCGTGCGGCCTCTGCCTCGGCGCGGGACCCGCCCGCCATGTCGCCGGATCCGGTGCCGGCACCCGACCTGGCACCGGGGGCACCGCGGGTTGATCCCAGTGCCGACGGGAATGACGTCACGAACCTGAGTGTGAGTACTTCAGACAATGAGCAACTGAGGAGGACTCTGGAAGAAGCGATTATGCAGCATCGCTTCACACCCGACTCTAGGCCACGATTACCACGTTTGCCCATGAATAGGCGCAATCTAGCGTTGATGGGAGCCCTAAACGCTTTACTGGAGCCGTATATACGATCCAGTAAAGATTTGGATGATACGCACTCGATCATGTACTGCGGGGCCATTGCAGCGTGCCGTGTTGCTCGAGTCAAGTTTCCGGACTCTGACCGTGCACCTAGGACCGCTGGGGGTGTCCCCGCATGGCAGGTGCGGATCGAGCGACGTATCGACTCGTTTAGGACTCTCATTGCAAAGCTGATCTGCTTCAGGGGGGGCAACAACCGCCCCCGAGTAATGCGCTTTGTGAACCAGGCGTTCGCGGGAACGGGTATTGCACCCCGCGACTACATGGCCAACCTCACAGAGCGCATCGACTTTCTGAAGCAGAAGGTTTATGCATGGGCAAACCGTATTCGCCGCTACAGAGAGCGTGTGAACCGATTCCAGCAGAATCGCCTTTTCCAGAGTGACCAAAGGAAGGTTTACCGAAAGTGGGAGGAAACCGACCACCGTGTGTCCGACGCGCGGTTGCCGGATGCTACTGCCATGAGTGATTTCTGGCGTAGTATCTGGTCAGCGCCCGTCGGACACACCGAGGGTGAATGGATGACCGTTGTCGAACGTGAATGCGAGACCATCGAACCTATGGGGGCAGTTACCATCTGCCCCGATGACGTAAGTTGTGCTATCCGCACGACTCAGAACTGGAAAAGTCCTGGGCCGGATGGATTGCACAACTTCTGGCTAAAATGGTTTCGATGCTCGCACTCACGATTGGCAACGCAATTCCAACAAGCCCTCGAGCTCGGTTCCCTGCCACCTTCCTTAACAACTGGTGTAACCTTCCTGCTCTACAAGTCCGGTAGTACCACGGAAGCGAAGAACTACCGACCCATCACGTGCTTGCCCACACTGTACAAGCTCCTTACATCCATTTTGAGAGTAAAAATTAACACGCACATTGTTTCGAACAATGTTTTGGCTCCTGCTCAAAATGGATGTAGGGTTGGGTCCCGTGGTACTAAAGAGCTCCTCCTCATCGACATGACCATTTGCCAGCAAGTCCGGCGTAACAAAGGGGCCCTCTCCGCCGCTTGGATTGACTACAAGAAGGCCTATGATTCGGTGCCTCATTCATGTTCAATTTCATCTCCAGCCTGCAGAAACTCCTTCCAAAGAAGAAAGACTTTATTGTCCTCGGACCGTCCAAGCCGAAGGTGGTGAGGCTCGCTGACATCCACAATGAGGCCAAGAGTGTCTTCCCTAAGTGCTTCATCGGTACCAAGCTCGTCATCATGAGGGAAATCGTGGACAGAGTGAAGTTGCTCCAGCAGTACAACTACGGAAGATCCAAGGACAGTTACAAATGCTACGATCATCTTATTCACAAGGAGATGGAGCAAAAAGCAACTCAAGAAGGTCTACTCGTGGACTGGACAGGGTCAGCTACAGCTACCTACAACGAACGCTTCGACGGTTACGACATGCGGCTAGTCTCCAAGATAAAAGACTTGATTTCATCAGAGAATGAGATTACTTTCGAGAAAAGCGGTGAGAAGACTTTTGCATCCGTCTCCTGCGCGATGAGAGACGTGGATCCTAACACTGCACAGGTGGTAGGGCATTGGATGTACCAACTAGTGCCCGAGTTTACTTTAGGCACTGAGCTGGCTGTCCGACCGATGGTATACCCTCCTGTACCAGCCGTTTCGATCAGCGCGAGATACGAGAAGCCTTCCTTCACGCTTTCTGGTACTTTGAGCCGCTTAGGCTTCCAAGGCTGCTTGTTTAAGCAACTGGACACAAACCTGCGGATATCTACAGTCGTCAACGAGGGTCCTAAAGGCCCGCCGTCGATAGGCATCGCGGTGTCTAAGAAATACGTGAACGGGAGTTACTTGAAGATATTCGTGGACTCTCAGCGATGTGGAGGCTTCACGATTCAGAAGGATGTGCTGTTTCACGATCCTCCTAATGAGTTACGAGTAGTCAGTTTAGTTGGCAGCGTTCTTTTAGACCGGCAACGAAGAGTTCGCTTTGGTTTTGGTTTCAATCTGGATTTCTAACCCCCGCGTGTGACTTTTCTAGCATTATTTATTTGTATATAAGTATACATATGTTTTAACTATCAATTTATTGTGTGATGTTTAGTGAACTTAAATTTACTAACAGCGTAAACACGTTGACAAATCTAATATGGTGTTTATACATTCATTATAATGTGATTTCTAGAATTAAAATCAATAAAAATAGTGTTCGTCATTCATATTTAATTAATTTCAGTTGAAACAAATACTGTAATTATTTTTTCACCACATTATTATCCCTTTTTTCCTCGTATCGTAGAGTTCTGTTTATTAAGCCGATAATAATAGTAAACATTGCCTACTTTGATTGCTACATTGCAGCAGGTGTACGGTCGAGGAATTTAATTTCCTACCCATTTCGTACCTTGTCATAGTAGCTATAATATGACAGTCCTAGCAGCTTTAATATTGATGGTCACTGTGACAAGGTACGAAATGGGTAGGAAATTAAATTCCTCGACTGTACAAATCGTCGGTTGACAAGCAAAACTCACTAAGTAACAAATACCTACTTGAAATAAAACTCGTATCTCAGTTCTGATTTAATACTGACTATAAGAGGTTGCTAAGAGTAGTGACAGTTTTTATAGTGAGTTTTGCTTGTCAGCCGGCCTTTATGTGTTGGATCTAAATTCCCGCGCAAGCCTATCAAAAAACCGGGATTTGTAAGGCCGTGATTCTCAAGGAGATACAAATAAATAAAAAACATTGGCTACTTTGATTGCTACAAACTAATTACAATATTTGTCTCAGAAAAAATATTTGAACAAACGAAATTATATTCAATTTGTGTTTTGAAGTAATCACACTACTATAAAATACTATAAATATCAAAATTTATAATTAGATCTCGTAATTATGACGGAATCCACATCGAAGTTGGTGAAGTAGGACTTTTTTCTTTCGTATATTATGACACTCATATTTTTAGGGTTCCCTAGTCAAAATGGCAAAAACGGAAACCTTATAGTTTCTCCATGTCCGTCTGTCCGTCGGTCCGTCCGTCTGTCCGCAGCATAGCTCAGTGGCCGTTAATACTAGAAGCATTCCATGAAAACATCTACTTTTTGTTGCTTACGTGTCGCTATGGTAGCTACCCTAATAAAATATGCTAGCTGGTAGGAAACACTGTCATCATCATCATCAACATCTTAAAGCCTTGATATGTTATTATTATACTGTAACTCAGCTTACTAATTTAATTTTTCAAAAGTATTGAAAACACAGTGTCGCTTACGACACGTTTTCATGGAATGCTCCACTAGTGGTACAATAAAAACTAGACAATTTTTTTTATTATTATAGTAGGTTACCTATATAATTATTAAGGAACGGATTCTTTCGGTACTTAACTACCTATACCTAAAGACAAACTTTTTATCTACACCTACTAAAACTAGGTATCCTAGTGCGGTCCACCTGCGTCGTTATTTATGAAGCGAGTAACTTCAGAGCTGATACGAGCGAGTTTCCGGCGAAGAGATAAAAGAGAAACTTTGAACGCGTGTTAAATTTTGCAAAGCATGCCACGGAGATAGAACCATAGATGGCGCAAGTAAAAAATATTTATTTAAGTTGCTAAGGTGACTAGACATATTTTGTGGAACGACTCAAGTCTCAGACCTACCCAGATACCTGACGGTAGTTGGAGAATTCGAAAAAACCAAGAGCTGGAGGACATCATTTCTGAGCCCAACATCATTGGCGAAATTAAATCCGCAAGGCTTCGCTAGCTCGGACATGTGTTTAGGATGCCAGTTGGCAGAGCGGTGAAGAAGGCCTTCCTAGGAAGACCCAGTGGACGCAGACCGGTTGGTAGACCAAGATACCGCTAGAAAGACGAGGTGGAGAAGGACCTACGTGCCCTGAATGCAGAGAACTGGGAGGAGATCGCACAGAACCGGGCGCATTGGCGCCAACTCGTATCGGAGGCCAAGATCCACTTTGGGTCGCTGAGTGAGTGACTCAAATTGCTATTTATATTTTTTTAGTTGTATTTATTAACCTATTAGCCGACGTAGTCTGATATATCAGACATTCAACGTCAAGCTCACCTGGCCCTTGTCTGATAAATCAGACGAAGGTTTGATTAGGTTTTCACGGTATGTAAATGAGTTTCATTCAAATGCAAGCTCAGGATGCTTAGCCCAGTTGCCAATCGCTAACGCTTAGTAGCGTATTGTAGTTTTCCTTCTCTGTCACTCTTTCATATTAGTGTGACAAAGACAGTTAGCTGCCTTTCGTTTACGATTGACTATTAAGCGTTAGCGATTGGCAACTTGTCTAAGCACCCTGAACTGCGTGGTGTAATTTTCTAGTGGTGGCAATACGGGCACGCTTCATGAAAAAATTCTGGCGGTTAAAAGGTTGTAGTAATACTACTATGTATATTTTATATATTAGATGTCATATAGGTACTAAAAAAAATTGCGAAGTTTACCAACGCCACCCCCAGCCAATCCCACCTCCTCGTCCGGAGCACCTTCGGTCAAAGCCCGACGAGTGAATAAAGTTGCCGGAAAAACACGTCAAAAGTACGCTACGGTATCCATTCATTCTGCATCTGTGACCACTTCGTTTGTGCGAATTTTCGCAGCACTTTGTAGAATGATTGTGACACATAAAATGAGTAAACATGTTTGATATTCTGATGAAGTTCTTCCTTGGTGTCGGAGTTTGTTTAAATTTCAGCAAAGATATTTAAATTGGGTTTAGATTGACAAGAAGACGTATTAATTTATAACGGAGGAAAATTTTGTTTAAATGTACAGGGTGACGAAATATTTCCGGGTAAAATAAGGGGTTTACTCGTTGATCGTATTTATGAACTTTTAGAATGGAAACAACATCCGAATTGCATAAAATTTGCTATTTCCATTAAACTCCAAGATTTTAATGGGTGAACTGTATGGAAAAGCAGTTTTTTTGCGTTTTAGATGTAACCCTTATGGTTAAACTTAATCGATGTGACTTATTAACCCCCCTTATTTATAAACGTCTCCTAATTTAGCATGTCAATAAGTACAGTTTTATCCCTTTCGGTATTTAAAACCGAAAGAGACGAACAGGGTGCTTAGGCAAGTTGCCAATCGCTAACACTTAATCGTCAATCGTAAACGAAAGGCAGCTAATTATCTTTGTCGCACTAATATAAAAGAGTGATAGAGAGGGAAAACTACGATACGCTACTAAGCGTTAGCGATTGGTAACTTGGCTAATCATCCAGCTCTGACTATCTGCTTGCTAAGTTGGGAGACTTTTATGAAATGGTGCTTCTAATGTTTGATTCATTTTATCAACCTATATTCAAAAACACTTTATTTAAATGATAATGAAATCAATTTCATAATGAAATCTCTCAAGCAGATTATACAAATACATCTCCGGTATTATCAAACCGGAATCAGAAAGGGATTAGAAAGTACTGTTGACACAACAAATAACACAACATTTACCAAGAAAAGAGTTGTTTATAGATGTAGTGAGTGATTAATTAATCTGGTGTCTGTAAATCTCTGCACTTAAACAATGAATATACCTACTCTGTTGTGCCAACAGTACTTTCGAATCCCATTCTAATGGCGGTTTGATAATACACGGTGTTTCCTGTAAAAGTTGCTCAGTATGACTTATGTTATATATACGGAGTGTGCGAGGTTATTAGTGACTCAGGAAACACCGTGTATAAGTATATTATATTATAACCAGAGATCGGATGGATTTGCGACATTCTTAGTGACGTCATTTTGATGACATTTAGTATGAGATGTCGCTCAAAAATCCGATCTCTGATTATAACACAAATATTTGTTCCTTGGTAATTGGAAATATATTATATTCAAGTATCTATATGTGTCTATAGATAATATATCTCTTCGCTTGGTACCCACATCAAAAGCCTTAATTGTGCTTATCGTGGGACTAGGTCGATTTGTGTAAGATGTCCCAAGATATTTATATTTAAACTTACATTTATAAGTATGTCCCGGGATTACAAAACTCAAAAATGCAGCTTAATTCGCAATATTCCATTTAAAGCTTAAAATTAATGAATCCTTACCTATTTAGCTTTTTGTATGTATTCAGGCCTTTTCAAAAAGCTTCATAATTGCATCGAACCGCATTTAAATCGTTTGCTATTCAAATTTTACCGCAGTTTCCAGTATTTATATTCAACGATATGAATTCGCTGAAAAACCCAGCGGCTCCATAATGTATAAGTCATATTATTGAACAAGTTTACTATGGGCCAATCACGAATCGCGAAAAGAAAATTACTGTACAAGTTTTTGTGAAAGAAATCTAATTATTTTATAGAATCGTAGATTTGTGTCACACTAAATAGGCCTATGTCCAGCAGTGGCCTGAAAAGTCCGATGATAATGATATTTTTGGATGGAGAGCGTCAGTCTTCTTTACATTTATCTTTCGTTAAAGTTTTTTTTCTAGAGTCGTTATCTCAAATTGTACCAAACCCGACAAATTCCACTTCTCAACTTGTGTGAGTATTCGCAAGTTGTAGGTAATTAGGTATTATATACCATACTGTTCGCCAATAGAAAATAAAAAAGTAAACAAACCTAAAAACTTGCAACATTTCATAATCACGCACTTTTAGAATACAATATTGATTTTATCACCAATTCAAAACTTTAAACCTTGAGTTCACATGAAGGGTCCACGGAAAAAACATGTCCAAAGCTTAGAAAATCCGGGGCAAATTCGCACCTTATTCTGTAAATGTAAGGTGGTTTTTCCTTCTGTAATTGGAATTGACTGAAAGACATATTCTTTCCGTGGACCCTTCACAAACACATTTGACTTTGACACGTTTAGGACGTAAATGCCCATAATCGCCACGCGGGGCAAGCGGTTTGGCGATAACAGTAATGTGTCCACTGCTGGTGGTAGGACCTCGT
Source organism: Thaumatotibia leucotreta (assembly GCA_025490895.1). NCBI lineage: Eukaryota > Metazoa > Arthropoda > Insecta > Lepidoptera > Tortricidae > Thaumatotibia > Thaumatotibia leucotreta. Next base: position 4,367 of record JALPQI010026017.1, on the reverse strand, counting down.
GCAGGGTCCACCCGGATAGCTACCACCATATTACCCGTTAACCAGCCGCTAAATAGCAGTGTTTGCACTGCTGTTTCGGTTTGGGGGTAAGATAGCCGGTGTAATTACTGGCATAGATAGAGGCAACCCAAGTAACATGGGCCTGAAGGCTTAAAACGAATTTATCTATTGATAGTCTATTCGCAGTTTATTTTTAGATAAGGGCTTTCTATAAATGGTTTCTATGAAGAAAAAGTATCCTTATAGTGTATCTTTTCCCATATTTTATTTTTTTTAGATGATTTGATCTATAGAACACGTATTTTAAGCACATTTCTAGGTATGACGATTATCTTAGGACATATTGTTCTATAAATAGTTAATAAAGCCTAAAGGTACCTATTTTCCAGTATTTTATTAGATAAGATGGTAAATGTTAAGATTTAACTTTCTACAGATATAATAATAATAATAATAATAATGGTGTAGTGCGACGCATGACATGGTCTCAAGCTATGAATGAGAATGTCATGCGCGCCTACTACGGGGCTACAGAGGGAGAAACTAAACTATCCGCGTATCGCGTCCGGATGCTTCCTTTGTTTCAGGCCCTTGAATCGACTATCAATGTGACTGCGCAGCGATTATCGGATCAAGTGCGAGTCATCCAACGATTAAAGCGGCTGGATGACTCGACACTTGATCGGCTCCGCCTGGAGGCTCTCCCAGTTCGTGCGGCCTCTGCCTCGGCGCGGGACCCGCCCGCCATGTCGCCGGATCCGGTGCCGGCACCCGACCTGGCACCGGGGGCACCGCGGGTTGATCCCAGTGCCGACGGGAATGACGTCACGAACCTGAGTGTGAGTACTTCAGACAATGAGCAACTGAGGAGGACTCTGGAAGAAGCGATTATGCAGCATCGCTTCACACCCGACTCTAGGCCACGATTACCACGTTTGCCCATGAATAGGCGCAATCTAGCGTTGATGGGAGCCCTAAACGCTTTACTGGAGCCGTATATACGATCCAGTAAAGATTTGGATGATACGCACTCGATCATGTACTGCGGGGCCATTGCAGCGTGCCGTGTTGCTCGAGTCAAGTTTCCGGACTCTGACCGTGCACCTAGGACCGCTGGGGGTGTCCCCGCATGGCAGGTGCGGATCGAGCGACGTATCGACTCGTTTAGGACTCTCATTGCAAAGCTGATCTGCTTCAGGGGGGGCAACAACCGCCCCCGAGTAATGCGCTTTGTGAACCAGGCGTTCGCGGGAACGGGTATTGCACCCCGCGACTACATGGCCAACCTCACAGAGCGCATCGACTTTCTGAAGCAGAAGGTTTATGCATGGGCAAACCGTATTCGCCGCTACAGAGAGCGTGTGAACCGATTCCAGCAGAATCGCCTTTTCCAGAGTGACCAAAGGAAGGTTTACCGAAAGTGGGAGGAAACCGACCACCGTGTGTCCGACGCGCGGTTGCCGGATGCTACTGCCATGAGTGATTTCTGGCGTAGTATCTGGTCAGCGCCCGTCGGACACACCGAGGGTGAATGGATGACCGTTGTCGAACGTGAATGCGAGACCATCGAACCTATGGGGGCAGTTACCATCTGCCCCGATGACGTAAGTTGTGCTATCCGCACGACTCAGAACTGGAAAAGTCCTGGGCCGGATGGATTGCACAACTTCTGGCTAAAATGGTTTCGATGCTCGCACTCACGATTGGCAACGCAATTCCAACAAGCCCTCGAGCTCGGTTCCCTGCCACCTTCCTTAACAACTGGTGTAACCTTCCTGCTCTACAAGTCCGGTAGTACCACGGAAGCGAAGAACTACCGACCCATCACGTGCTTGCCCACACTGTACAAGCTCCTTACATCCATTTTGAGAGTAAAAATTAACACGCACATTGTTTCGAACAATGTTTTGGCTCCTGCTCAAAATGGATGTAGGGTTGGGTCCCGTGGTACTAAAGAGCTCCTCCTCATCGACATGACCATTTGCCAGCAAGTCCGGCGTAACAAAGGGGCCCTCTCCGCCGCTTGGATTGACTACAAGAAGGCCTATGATTCGGTGCCTCATTCATGGTTGGAAAGGGTCTTGGAGCTGTATAAAGTTAATGCAACTTTAAGATCCTTTCTCGGCGCGTGTATGAGGCAGTGGATCACAGTCCTTCGTCAACCAGGAGGCGGGGATGGCCCCTCTGGCCCGCAGGACTTCATAAGGATCGAGCGAGGAATATTCCAGGGTGACAGTCTGAGTCCCTTGTGGTTCTGCCTAGCTCTGAATCCCCTCAGTACTCTGCTGAAGGATTCAGGACTAGGTTGCCGGCTTCGGAGAGAGGGTGAAGTCATTTCTCACCTTCTGTACATGGATGATCTCAAATTATTTGCGCCAAATAGCCAAGACTTGTTGGAACTACTGCGAACCACAGAAGTTTTCAGTAGTGCCATCAAAATGGAGTTTGGTGTCGATAAGTGTGCGGTTATGCATGTGCAGCGGGGGAAAGTAGTAAATTCAACAAATTTACAGCTTTCTGAGACAATGTCGTTCAGATCTATCTCGGAAGCAGAAACCTATAAATACCTTGGTATGTCACAGTCTTTGGGCATTGAAGATATGGGAATTAGACAGGCGGTGAAGGAGCGCTTTTTCAGCCGGCTCACAAAAGTACTTAACAGTCTTTTGTCAGGAGGCAACAAAGTGCGCGCCTTCAACGCCTGGGTAATGCCCATACTCATATACTCCTTTGGCGTACTAAGGTGGACTCAGACCGAGCTGGACGCCCTGGATCGAAGGGTCCGTACACTGCTCACCACACATCGAATGCTACACCCGCGCTCATCAGTTATGAGATTGTACATCCCGCGGAAATGTGGGGGTCGCGGCTTCTTAAATGCCAAAAACCTCCACAACCGTGAGGTGTACAATCTTAGAAACTATTTTCTTAACAATGAGTGCGGGATGCATCGAGATGTGGTGGCAGTGGATCGGAACCTCACGCCGCTCTCCTTGGCAAAAGAGAACTGGCGCAAACCTGTGGTACTAAGCACCGAGGACCGCAAGGCGGTATGGAAGAGCAAGGAGCTACACGGGCGGTTCTACAGAGCCCTCACGGGACCTGATGTAGATCTGCTCGCGTCGGTGAACTGGCTACGATTCGGGGACCTCTTCGGAGAAACCGAGGGTTTTGCCTGTGCAATTACTGACGACGTTATCATGACGAATAACTACCGGAAATATATCCTGAAGGACGGTACGGTCGACATTTGTCGGGCATGCCGCCGTCCCGGTGAGTCACTCAGGCATATTATTTCCGGTTGTTCTCAGATTGCTAACACCGAGTACTTGCACAGACACAACCTCGTAGCCAGGATTATACACCAGCAGCTTGCTCTTCAATACGGCCTTGTGGGCTTCGAAGTGCCGTACTATAAGTACACACCTGCGGCAGTTCTCGAGAATGGTCGTGCCACGCTCTATTGGGATCGATCTATCATCACGGACAGGACTATTGTAGCCAATAAGCCTGATATCGTGCTGATAGATCGATCGCAACGCCGGGCAATGCTCATCGACATCACCATCCCCCATGACGAGAACCTCGTGAAGGCCGAGAAGGACAAAGCCAGTAAATACCTTGACTTGGCTCACGAGGTTACCAACATGTGGGAGGTTGATTCGGCGATCATTGTACCGATAGTTGTTTCTGCGAACGGTCTCATAGCGAAGAGTCTCGATCAACACCTCAAGAGGCTCTCGCTAGGAGGTTGGATCAAGGGTCAGATGCAGAAGGCGGTAATCCTGGACACGGCGCGCATAGTCCGGCGGTTCCTCTCCCTGTAGCCCTAACCACCGGCAGCTTGGGCCCGCTCCGCTGCCGGCGGCCCTCTAGGTTAGGTTTTTTATAATGTGTTTATATGTTTTGTATTGTTTTTGTATGTTGTATTGTATTTTACTTTTATAATCATATTAGTAAATGCCTAACCCAGGAAGAAAGATGAATAAAATGATAATAATAATGTTTATTGTCAAAAAGGCGTTACATAGATATTTGAAGTCCCTGACTTCTGAGCTAGGTTAAAATACCTGTGTTACAGAAGTCAGTGTCCTCTCCCAGAGTTACCTACAAGATACATTTGACAAAAGGTACATTAAAACCGCTATTTATTAATTAATATGTGTATGTGTGTGTAATGTGTATGTGTGTGTGTGTATGTGTATGTGTGTGTTCGACTATTTAGATCATATACAATACAGAATACAGCTATTTTTAGGTTAAGATATCTTCAGTTTCTTCATAGCTGAGCGACATAAGCCAGTTCTTAAGTTTAATTTTACATTCATGGGTGGGTAGGGGATATATATCCAAAACTTTGTTAATTT
>JALPQI010026016.1:0-23234 GCA_025490895.1 Thaumatotibia leucotreta | reverse complement strand
GGTTTTGGGTCATTTGCAGAAAAAGTGTACATTTTAATTTTTTTATGCGATCATGGACTGTAATGTGTAATACACCATTTTACTCGGCATCGTGCGTACTTTTCAGTTATGAAACAAAAAAGTATGTGTCTAATGTCACGAAAATAAGTATGTAAATTGAGATTTCTCACTTTAGTTTATCCCATACTAAAGGTATGAAAAATTCTGTAACAAATTTGAGATTTTCTTTATCAGTTTCGTTAGATTTCGTTTCATAAATTTTGTATGGGAGTAATTAAACTGAGTAATCTCAATTTACATACTTATTTTCGTGACATTAGACACTTTTTTGTTTCATAACTCAAAAGCGCGCACGATGCCGAGTAAAATAGTGTATTACAGTCCATGATCGCATAAAAAAAATTAAAAGGTACACTTTTTCAGCAAATGACCCTTTTACGTCACTGCCACTTAAGTAAGTTTAGCAATTCGAAGAGCTACATCGGTTACTTAGGTTTGCTGCAAGAGTTAAAACAGGCTAATAAAATAATCATCAAAGCGCGCAATGGACTAGCTCCATCCACACGTGGTAGCACAACGGGCCCTTCTCCCGAGTGTCGTCACCGATGTAACCTATTTCGTGATATAGTGCGTACTGCGTGAGCGCAGGATCGCCGCTGCTTTAAGCGTCAAATGCATAATGTCTGTATTTGGGAATACACTCTCAATTTCCAAAGTTTTGTCAGAATTTATTTATTTATTTATTTAAGCTTTATTGCACAAAATACAAAAAAAAATTACAAATGGCGGACTTAATGCCTAATGGCATTCTCTACCAGTCAACCATAAGGCCAAACAGAAAACGAATAAAAAGGTGCAAAAGGAGACAAAAGCAATGTTATTGAAATCTAAAGCAAACTAATTATATCCATATATATATAATTATACAATACGAATACATAAATACAATAGTATTATGCCAGACACTAATAATTGTTTGTCCCTTTTGCTCTTATGGACACATTGTGAAGACCGAAAGGGACAAACAATTATTACCGGCTTGTTCAGTTAACAAACGCTTAAGTGGGTGGATATTTATTTGATGTGTTATCGAAGTTGATTTTTTTTCCGATTGAGGTATGTAACGTATCGACATCAATTGAAGATAATTCTTTGCTTTCATTCTTTTTGTAGGCGTTTGATTTAAAATATCATGACGTCGCCGCGTACCACGTGACCTACAATTGTACGTCAGTGTTTTCATTCAGGATACTATGGAATTAAACAGAGCGGGTAGAATTTCAACCAATCAGATTCGAGCTAGTTTGTTGTTAGCCAATGGTAAAAGATGTTCAGTATGAGGTGATTCAAAGACGTCGAATGAACGAACAATTGAGGGATTGAGAATGAGTGTTGGGAGAATCTGACTTAAGGGAGTGTAACAGGTATTCGAGGCTTTTCGTCGGCAGAGCGTCGAGTCGTAAGGAATTCAGTGAGTTTAGTTCGTAAGGCATATCGTGTCTAGAATTGTTCACAGATATAGCAGGCAGGCTTTACGGCAGCGGAGGCATAGGGCGAGTAACACCATTCCTGGGCGTGATTCGAAGATAGAAATGCAGTACCACCCGGCATTTGGGCGCACAAAGGATGCACCACATGGATATGGTACGTCGCCTCTGGCATACTTTATATTTATAGGAATCGCTTTGTGAATTGTAGAATAATAGGTGCATCGAATCATACGGGATTCCAGCGATATGTTAGAAAGTGGGTAGATTCAGATTCTGTTGAAAATTAAATGGATACGTTGTTCTTTGGCGTTCAGATGGGCGTGCCCGAATATCTAGTTTCTATTATGCGTGTTCAATTGTGCTAATCGTGTTTATTCATAGTCTAAATATTGAATAGTTATTATTCCGACATACTTTCGACAATGCTAGAATTACTAAGTGGTAACGAATCGTACTGGTTGATTAGTGACTACTATAAGTTTACGGCAAACCGACACAGGGGCGAACGTAAGTTATTTAATCTTAATTTAATGAATTAGTTTTAGCTTGTAGTTGGGGTCCGGCTTGTGTGGGGGTGTCTGGATACAGGGCCCGTGTCTGGATGGTTTTCATGCAGATTGGATCTTAAATTGCAATCTATGACAATATAATGATAAATCATTGCTTGTGGTCGTGCGTGTGTCCGGTTGATTTAAATTACTTAACTTGCTTTATAATGTTCAGCGTAACTGCAATACGAAGATAATCGAGTGACATTTTAATAACGTAACATGTTTATCTAAATATTTTCTGTATTAATTATTAGGTTGCCGTATTCTTTGGTCGACAGTAGTAGACCAGTGGAGCGCGCAGCATTGGTTCATGTAGGTTGTATACATGCGCCACGTGTTAACACGTTCAATGCGGTAGGGGTCTTTCGACCTCTTACAAGGTGTGGTTAGTTACGAGTTAAGCCTATTGCATCAGTGTTCAAATATGATACTTACAAAGTGAATAATTAAATAAACTGTTTTATAATGGTGTTTTATAAATACTTTGATTCATTAATATGTGATTATTAGATATAGTGTTTCCCTTAAATTTGGTTAGAATTCAGTGCATTCTACTCCGCTGTGAGCTTGTGGTATTATTTTAGCACACTATTATATTTAATACGTTCACTGCGGTTGGGGGTTGGGGGACTTTCGATCCCTTACAAAGTATGGTTAGTTGTGAGCTAAGGTAATTGCCGCAGCGAAGATGTTAGGATGGCTGCTTTCCGTATTAGATTATAGCTCTCATCATATTGTACAGTGTATAAATTTAATGTTGGTAGGTAACTAAATAAATATTTCTCATTTCCGGTTCATGTCCATCGGCGAGAGGCAATATCATCCAGGGATGAAGGGTGTGGAAATGCGGAGTCGACACTACGGGAACTGCTTAGTACCTGCAGTTACATCAGCATCTAATACTTCGTCGGTCGCAAGTGATGCTCAAAGGCGTCAGCCATTTTGTCTTGACAGGACTCCGTTGAACTGGTGTGTTGCTTCTGGTTTATTTAATAGATAGGAAAATCTACCCTCCAAATTAAGTGTGTGCTATATTGAAAAATAATTCTAAACTTAAATATATTATATTAATGTTATGGAGAGCGGGCTAGGATCTATTTTAATTGAATACCACTATTTGATGATTTATTGGTTAATTATTTAGTTTATACTTTATTGGAATAATTATCGATTAAACAGAATATTTCATGGGCAATAATTGCTTGATTAGTTTTAGTATTTGAATTACTCTTTTAGTATTCTTCTATTATTCCGTTCAATTATAATCCGTAATCAAAATTATTAACTTCTTATGAATACCTCTTATAAACATGATCTTTTCTACTTTCCGGTGTTTCGTGCGTACGAGAGAGAGGGCGCCATGTACAGACGACATCACGACACCGCTACACGCGTGCTTCGTGCAGGGTCGGCCCTGCTACTCCATTCATAAGGGTGCCATATACAGCGTCTGCATCTCGGCGTCACTGCTCGCGTGCTACGTGTTGGGTCTACACTGTTATTCCATACATTATTATCGTTCGAGCGGATATAAGTTTCATTTAGAATTAAGGGTATTACAGATTTAACATCTACCGTACGACATATAATTGCAGTTGATATTTTAGTTGTCAATCGTGATTGAGAATCCAATATAATACATAATTATATTGCTGTTTAAAAGTTCTAGATTGACAACGCACTGCTATTTAATATCTTGTATTTAATGTCATAAATATTGGGCTATGATCAGTGCATCCACTTACTTGATTTATCTAGACGCGGCTCTTTGCTAATGAATCACGCAGTAATTGAAGTCACTAAGTAGAAATAGTTGATCCATCAATAGTATATTAGAAACTATGAATGCGTGATTCATTACAATGATTATAAACTGTATATCACGTGTGCGTTATGGATTTGAGACTCTTATAAAATGATCCAGATTTTAATATTTTAAACTTATTCTAAACATTTAAGTATATTACCCTACTGTCAATTAAAGTATAATTTGAGCTGCTTACATCATATAACAGAACGTATAAATTCACAGATTTATTGATTAAAATGCTAAAATTATTATTTTGAATTGGAATTGACCGTGTTTAACAATAAAGTTGTAATTAATGGAATTGGGCTTACGTATCTTTGATAATGTGATTCGTTTAGTTGAGACATGTGGTTCTAGTAACTATTATGGAAATATTGATATTAAATTTAGTTAAACTCTGCTTACGTCCGGGATCGAGTTTCTCATAAGTCACCTAATTTGTTAGGGGACTACGAGTTTCATGGTAGAACTTCGTCTTTGATCGATGCCCTCGCGTGATCTTTGAAAAGGGTGAATCGCTTGGGCTTGTAATTTATTTACACTCGCGAAATGGACCGCTTGGCTAGAACTATTCTGGCAAGACGTCCAAATAGCATACGATAAGACATCTGTACCCTTGTTTGCTAACATTTGTGGTTAAAGACCCCAATTATATATTTACATACAATCTAATTTTTATACTATATGGGCGAGGCTGCAAGTGCGAAGCTCAACGATCTTACAGACTATTGACTTAGTTGTCTCATGCTTTCGGGCTCGGGCTTGCTACCATGGAGCTTGAATAATACTGTGCATTGATGTGCAATTCCCAGTACTATGGTCACACTTGGTTCTTTCATATGTAATACTACGGGTTCTGAATTGCCTTCTCTAAATGTCAAAAAGGTAATATATACAAGGGGTACCCTTGTAGCCATGCAAACAAGTATAATTCATATTGAACAATAATTCGGTGCTTGTATTAAGTGTTCAAAAGATACACAAATCTATATATTATATACGTATTCTTGCTATCTCAACTAACTGATTCCATTATCATTGTCATTGTCATGCCCACATCGACTCCAGATTATTATAATTATGACTCTTCTAGAAAAGAGTATTATTATTACAAAATTATACATTAATTTAAAAGAAGTATATTATCACATTCTTAGTTAGTCTCGGAATTTGCATCTTCGGATCTATTCCTAGCGTTTGGATATTCTCAATGCTAGTCTGTTGACTTACCTGAGGGTTTTGCATCGGTTTGCAACTCTAAATACCCAATATGGATAGTATAGAATCGGTCCACGCTGAGACTCCCGTTCAGACATTACTCTTGTCATGCGTGTGTTCATCAACACAGTATAAAACATAAGCGTCATTTAGTTATAAGTTAGTTTTAAGTGGTTTAGTATTAAGGTACTGATTCATCTTTATTTCTGCGTTCACTTCAGCTTTGCCTCGGCTTGCTGAAGACATAATAATGTTATATCAAACATGATATTTCTGAGTATTCTTATAGAATACTATTACATAAAAGTGGTTGTCTCATAACGCTATGGGACTTATCTAATCATACGGCTTACATATATATTACACATTAACGTCTAGTGAGGCATATTGTCATATTCTTATTCTCAAGTCTCTGAATTTGTATCTTCGGATCTATTCCTAGCGTTCGGATATTCTATACAAGTCCATCGTTATACTCGAGGGTTTTGCATCGGTTTGCAACTCTAAATACCCAATCTGGATTGTATAGAATCGGTCCACGCTGAGACTCTCGTTCAGACATTGGCCAACATAATTACGTGTGCGTTTGGTTAATATATTATACTCGTACGAGCGGCTCATAGCTGATCATAGGCAGCTATTATGTAAGACTAAGCGTGGTTTATAGTTGATAAGTTAGTCTTAAGCGTTTATCATAAGGTTATTCATAAAATTTAAATCCAATTTTTACAACTTTATTAATTTATCTCTTTTAAATTACTCTTCATAATCTTAACTTAATTTTCTACTGTTAGATTCTAAATTTACACTTGACATATATGGGGTATCATATACGAGTCTAAATTGTAATCTCTTTTATTTATCTGGATCATTTTATAGGCGTTATCTAAGCTTGTAGAGACAATGTTTGACATTTAAAATATTATTTTCATCTAGCTAGTAATCACTGCAGATTTAAGGATAGATATGACAATTTTAGTGTGTTCTATAACATTTAAATATTTGTCCTAATGTCTAAGGTCTTTAGTTCATGAATTCAAATCAAGCTTTCTATTTACTTTACATTTAACTCCTTGTGTAGAATAGTCAAATGGCTTTGATATTATTGTTTGTTGGAACATATTTCGGACATAGACTTTGTAACATTTCTCATACCTCAGAGGATTTGGGTTATTACTTATCATAATGTTGTCCAATTTACCACTAGATGATCATGCTATTATCAATATTTTATTATATTAATTTCTATTTTTGTGTGTGTGTGCAGGTTAACCTTTGGCGTCAGGTTTTTGTACCGTCATGTTTTCCTGACTTAGGTATTTGGCCCTAGCAATCATGACGGTGTATCTCATGAAGTCCTAACCAGACCAAATGAGATACAGAGCTTGTAGAGTCCTTAGATTTAATTGTAAAACTAATAAGAAATTTCAATTTAATAAATATTTTCTTTTTCCTCTCTATACTTTGTTTATTTTATACTTTTCCCTAAACTTTAGATTTCCCTATTACAGAGGTTTATTGGAGCTTCATAGTTTTCACATTTTCAGTAATGAAGCTTTTAGCCCATGTAGGATGTTACAGGTATTTATTAATTAATGTAAAAAACTACCACGCGCGCATTAGTATCCCAGTTGTCAGCCTCCGTAGCCTAGTTGGTATTGACCCTGCCTACGAAGCTGGAGGTTCCGGGTTCGAATCCCGGCGAGGGCATTATTAGCGTATTTATTTATCACAAATGTTTGTTCCTTGGTCATGGCTGTCTATGTATTTAAGTATCTATATGTAATCTATCTATTATATATATCGTCACCTGGTACCCACATCACAAGCCTCAATTAGGCTTATCTTGAGACGAGGTTGATTTATGTAAGATGTCTCAAGATATTTACTTATTATTATATTATTTATCCCACATGGGCACTTTATGGCTACGTGATTAGGTTGAAATTCGAATATCAATAAATTTTACATGTGCTAACGTTTATTAAATACACTCTAAATCAATTAATACAAATCATTGAAAATAATGCAAACTTGCTAATTTGAAATATTTTTTCAAAATATTTACGGGATAGATATAATATTTATTTAAATAGACATGAAATAAATAAAATAAAAATAAAATGTCCCTCAATTTAACACTGAATAAAAAAAACTTTAAATTGACGTTAGATTGAATTTTAGAGAAAAAATTGTAGAACGTATAAAATATATAATATGGTAATACGACTTTTTTAATAATGACTTTCTATTTATATATGTACTTGTATCTACGGGCAACTCGACATTTTGTATGTGGGAAAGTGATTTATTTTCGCGATTTTGGCGTTGGTCCCATACTATTAATACTTGTTCTGTATGACATAATATACGTATGGTCAATGGTATGAGCCCTCGCTTACTCAGTGACTCAGGAAACACCGCGTATATGCGTCGGTGGCAGTACATAATCGTCATATTACTGCTAGGTATCTGCACATAACAGATTTTGGATGAATCAATTTAACACGTTCGCCCCCGGTACTGTTTCAATAAATCCTAATAGGTACTACACCGATCGAATTTTTTTTATTAGATCTTCTTTGCCTGTGACACGCATGTGTGACCGAAATGATTGTAAGAACTTGATTTATGCTAGTGGCACTAGAGTACAGTAATTTTGATCACGTATGTGTGTCACTGGCATAGGAGTCAGATTTTTTTTTTTTTATGTTGGCACAACAAAGTGGCTCCACTCCACCTGATCGTAAGTGAAAAGTAGAGCCCAAATCGCGGCGGCAACGAACAGGAGACAATCAGTAACCTGTTAGTTGCCACCGCCTTGCTGGCCCGCTAGATGCTTCTTCACGCTTTGTTTAAAGGGTCCCAACTTATAGGTATGCGGAAACACATGTGCCGGTAAAGAATTCCACTTTTTTATAGTTTGGCATATGAAGATATTGCCGAATTTCTTAGTACGTGTGGGAATATTTTCCACGGTGAAGGAGTGACACCGCAAACCGGCACGTGTGGTTTTATAACGGAAAGGGGAGGGCGGGATGAGGGAAAATAACTCTTCAGAACACTCACCATGGTACAGGCGATAAAAAACGCTCAGAGAACCAATGTCCCTATGAACCAATGTTTTTGATCACAGACGCTGTGTCACCGGCGTCGAACGTGTTAATTATCATGATAATTGAACTCATAATGGTAAAGACCGAGTGGCCGAGGGGTACAGGCATCAGCCGCGAAAGCTGAGTACGTGGGTTCCTTCCCCACCTCGGACATTAGGTGATCTTGGTCGTTTTTCTTTGGTATATGACATCTAATATTTATAATTCATTATAGTAATTATCGAGTAGCATAATTCGTGCACATAGTTGGTATTTGCAATAATAGGACGATATATTTGCGATAAGCAATTTTTATTACCATCTGCTATTCGTTAAAGCTTGGTGTCATATAAAAACAAATGAATTAGGAGAGCGTGGCGCGCAAAAATCGTGTCCGGCCATTTTGCCCCAAAACCAATACGTGGTCGACTGTACAGCCGCGGTCGCAAGTGCTTAGAATAAATAAATAAATATCTTCGGACATCTTACACAAATCAACCTAGTCCCACGGTAAGCTCAATTAAGGCTTGTGATGTGGGTACCAGGCGACAATATATATAATAGATAGATATATATAGATACTTAAATACATAGACAGCCATGACCAAGGAACAAATATTTGTGATAAATAAATACACAAATAATGCCCTCGCCGGGATTCGAATCCGGAACCTCCAGCTTCGTAGGCAGGGTCACTACCAACTAGGCTATGGAGGCTGACCTGAATAAACAATATACTTAATATAGTTCAGCGATTCAGCGCGGAAACGCAGCGAGCGTGATGGGCATCTTTGATGGGGACCGATCAGGGCGGTTTAGATCAGTACATTTATTGACTATATATTGATTAAAACTTTGACGATTATCACTCACAATTTACAGACAAACGGGTCTTAATCGGGTATAATTAAACGTAAATTTACGCGATTAAGACACGTTTGTCTTTAAAATATGGACGTCTAAGACTGTTTTCTTCACACATGACATAAAACTATGAAAAGCGGATACATTCGTGTATATTAATTAAATTTAACTTCATCCTGACGTTTCGAACACTTCATAGGGTTCGTGGTCTGCGGGCGACAGTCGCGAGTTTATTCGTTTTTCATATTTTTATTTCATTTTAGACTACTTTTACAAATTTATATTTTAAGGTTTAGTTGTATTTACCCAATATTAGATAAGTTCCGAATACCGACTAAAGTTTTACGATAGAGAACCCCAAAACCCCAGAAATGTTAAATGTTATTGTCAAATTTTGATTCACTTTGATTTTGACATCAAAAAATAAAATACAAAATTTAAAAATTAACGGTATGGAAAATATACTTTAATAACGCCAATTTAGAATAGAATAGAATAATGATTTATTCATGGACTTCGTAATACTTAACTAAACAAAAGAGACACATGCATAGTTTCTAAATAAAAGTCACTTGTTATTGAAATACACATTTGCTTTATTTACTGTACCTACCAAACTTATATTTCAGATTTAACTATTAACCAAATATGTATTTGCACTCGCTCGCGATATGCAATAATCAATCTGTCAAAATGACATCGCCCAGAAATGTTCAAATTGAACCCCAGAAATTATACTAGGGGTGAGAACTCTAAATACAACACATACAACAGAAATAAACAAAGCCACAAAACTTTCATTGATAATGAACCAACATACAACACTTACAGATTATATTATTAATATACCTCTTTGCACTCCTGTACCCGACAGTACAGCGTCGAACTGGTCCCCCGCGAAATAAATCATGTCATTGGCTCCACGCTCATTCGTCACGAGTGGGGGTAGAGGCCCCTTGGGCGAGGTGTTATATGGTCTAGACTGGATCTGGTCTGGGCAAAATAAGTAGCTGATTATTTGTCTGAGAATGTAAAAAAACATAAATATAGGTAGGAAATATTTTTTTTGGTTACCGTGATAGTTATTTGATATTCCTGAAATAGAACATGTGTAAGGGATTATATCGTGTATATTAATTATTTTAAATCAACGAACTAGAGATACAATAGAAGCCTGACTCGAGCTCAAAAATGACCCCACGACGAGTGTGCCGCGAACGATTGAGTGTGCTGCGGTTGAATTTGACAGCTTTAGTGCAATAGAGATTTTCCGTGACATAGGATGTCAGCTGCTACAAAATAGTAAAATCAAAAACCCCCGTACAATGCCGTCTTGTGCAGTAAAATGGTGTAAATCCAACTCCAAGGATCACAAGAAAGACGATGGGAACCATGGGTTTGCGTAAGTTTGATCCTGAACACGATAAATAATTATTTAAAGCAACAGATTATTGTATAGACTAATACGCTAAACCAAATGTCGTATCTCTATACTACTTTCATAGTAAATTATGTCTTTTTGTTACTGAGTTATATATTGGGGATAGAATTATGCAACATTTCTATGAGTTAGTAAACTACCTATTAATTTTATTTTCAAACACTATAATAATTAAAAATTTTGGGTTTAGTTCGTAATCTTTCTACTTGTATTCAATATTTATTTATTCTAATAGGCGTATAAAGTCTAACAAGAAAGTCACCGCCCCCGGCGAATACTAAGATAACTGCCATTACCATGGTTTTAGTGTTATGTCATATTTGAAATCTGTGGGTGCTAATGCATCTGTTGAATTTTTTTCGTAATTTTTATTCTGTTATTTATGGAGATAAAAAAAATGCAATGTTATTCTTTGATTTTATTGATCTCCTAAATTGCCAGAATAAACGTATATGAAGATAATATCAAAAATGATTATTAGCCCTTACGCTATAAACGCTCGTATCATGATATTCGCGTGAAAATCATTCTACAACAAAAAGACATCAGGCAGTTATCATTTTATTCTCGTATTAAAAATCTTCTGTCTGTTTGGATATCGTCCTTTAGTAAAGATTATTTATTTGTGCGAAACATTAAAACGTATTATCTTCCTTTTCATTTACATACGTTTGACAATCAAAAATTGAAATGGCAGATACAGTACCACGGGAAATTCCTAAAACGTACCTAGTAATGTTTGTGTACTAAATGAGAAACGAATCAGTGCGTTCAGCGTGACGGCTCACCCTACGCGAACCACTCACACTGGCAGTCTATCAGCCGGAGGACCGCAGGCCCGACAGCTCGCCCTACGGGAACCACTCACGCTGTCAGTCTATCAGCCGGAGAACCGAAGGCCCAACAGTTCGCCCTACGAGAACCACTCACGCTGGCAGTCTATGATCCGGAGGGCCGCAGGCCCTACAGCTCGCCCTACGCGAACCACTCACGCTGTCAGTCCATGAGCTGGAGGGCCGCAGGCCCTACAGCTCGCCCTACGCGAACCACTCACGCTGTCAGTCCATGAGCTGGAAGGCCACAGGCCCTACAGCTCGCCCTACGCGAACCACTCACGCTGTCAGTCTATCAGCCAGAGGATCGAAGGCCCGACAGCCTCGCCCTACGGGAACCACTCACGCCTGCAGTCTATGAGCCGGAGGGCCGCAGGCCCTACAGCTCGCCCTACGCAAATCACTCACGCTGTCAGTCTATTAGCCGGAGGGTTGCAGGCCCTACAGCTCGCCCTACGCGAACCACTCACGCTGTCAGTCTATCAGCCAGAGGATCGAAGGCCCGACAGCCTCGCCCTACGGGAACCACTCACGCCTGCAGTCTATGAGCCGGAGGGCCGCAGGCCCTACAGCTCGCCCTACGCAAATCACTCACGCTGTCAGTCTATTAGCCGGAGGGTTGCAGGCCCTACAGCTCGCCCTACGCGAACCACTCACGCTGTCAGTCTATCAGCCGGAGCTCCGAAGGCCCAACAGTTCGCCCTACGAGAACCACTCACGCTGGCAGTCTATGATCCGGAGGGCCGCAGGCCCTACAGCTCGCCCTACGCGAACCACTCACGCTGTCAGTCCATGAGCTGGAGGGCCGCAGGCCCTACAGCTCGCCCTACGGGAACCACTCACGCTGGCAGTCTATGAACCGAAGGGCCGCAGGCCATACAGCTCGCCCTACGCGAACCACTCACGCTGTCAGTCTATGAGCTGGAGGGCCGCAGGCCCTACAGCTCGCCCTACGCGAACCACTTACGCTGTCAGTATATGAGCTGGAAGGCCACAGGCCCTACAGCTCGCCCTACGCGAACCACTCACGCTGTCAGTCTATCAGCCAGAGGATCGAAGGCCCGACAGCCTCGCCCTACGGGAACCACTCACGCCTGCAGTCTATGAGCCGGAGGGCCGCAGGCCCTACAGCTCGCCCTACGCAAATCACTCACGCTGTCAGTCTATCAGCCGGAAGGCCGCAGGCTTTACAGCTCGCCCTACGCGAACCACTCACACTGTCAGTCTAAGTCGGTGGGCCGCAATTTTGTATGCTTCCGTAACTTTGGTGACAATACTATAATATGTAGCTATTAACGTTTGGGTTCATTTTATAAACATGCCTTCTTTTGGACCGACTAAACAAGCGAATCAGAGGGTTGTAGGCCAGAGCTCAGCGCCATCATGCTACTAATGGAATAATGTAACATGAAAACGAAGCTGAGGGCCGCAGGCCCTATAAACCCAGTGCTTCCAGGCTACGCGACGGAAGAGTGATTCTCTAAAACAAATCGGAGGGCCGCTGGCCCAACAGCTGGCCCTTGCGAAGGACGAAGGCACGAAGCGATTGCAAGAGGCGCTACAGCTCGCGAGGCTGAAGGCCGAGCTGCCAGAGACCAGCACTACCATGCTACACAATGAAATAGCGTAACATGAAAACGAAACGGATGGCCATAGGCCACCTGCGAAGGACGAAGGCCGAGCCTTGCACAGGGCCGAAGGCCCGGAGCATCCAAAGATATAAATATTAGTTAGCGATATACTTTCTCAAATGCATCGGTCATCGATGACGTCATCCTAGGACTGACAGAAACAGATGCTCTAAATATAACATTTTCGGTAAGCCTTCAAGCATATTCGTATTCCAAGGCAGGTTTATTTGAATTTTAATGTCGTTTCTCTTACTCTTCTGACAGATATTCCATTAGTTCGAATAAAATTCGGGAATGCGATCGAACGGAAATGGTATTCAAATTCATATTATGGAACCCATATCAGTGCAGTTCCAGATCAAAAGTCACGGCACAGCGGAACGAAGAATGTTACCTGTGGTATTATGCTGGGCATCAACAGTTCATAAGATGCAGGGAAGTGCAGTCGATCATGCCGTGGTTTATTTAGGTTCGAAATGTTTCGCTGCTGGACAAGCATAACTAAGAAGCTCTGAGTAGAGTTCAGTCTTCAGATAGTCTACAGATTGAAGAATTAGATTGCACAAATTAACTGAAAAGAGACCTTACAACAATGATGCGTTAATTTGAATGGATAGACCGGGGAATAATATATTACAAGTAACGAACTACAAAAGGGTTGAGTTTAGCTGATCAATAGATGTGTCATCAGCAAAACTATGAGACATATATGTACTTATGTGTAAACAAACATTATCCATAAGCAGTTTATCTATATTATATCCAGATTGAAAGCTTGTCGCACAATTTTTAGGCCTCGACTCCGACAAAATTTTAATTTGGAAGGAATGTAAATAAACTTCTTATGGATAATGTTTGTTTATATATAGGTATATCATACTTTTGCTGACGACACTATTGTTCAGCTAAATTCAACCCTTTTGTGATTCGTTAGGTAAGACTTACAAAACCGTGGATTTTATGAATGTCATGGTTTATTTTTTCTTTATATTGTTTACTATAAAAGCTTGTCTTTAAAAACATTTTTTTACCTCTAATTTATTCTTTTATGATAAATTGATAATGGTAGGGAACCCTTGGCGCGCGAGTCCGACTGGCACTTGGGCGGTAATTTCTGATATATTAACTTATATAAGTGGATTGACTGCAAAATGTATAAACAAAGGACTTCACGTCTTATGGCTATATGAAATAATGTTAGAAAAATTGAGGAGATAGGTACCCGATCATAATAATAAAATTTTAGTAATGGTAAGTAATTAATTATAATAATCATTCTGCCAATTTACTTATTAGGTTTAAGGGTAACTATTTCAATTTTATTGTTCAATAAAATTAATGCTGATTACCATATTACATTTTTATTTTTAATCTAGATTAAAAGCCTTTTTTAAAAAAGATTAACACTCAATTTACCGGAATAATGTGATATTGTAGCATTATACTCACTAGCTTGCACCCTGGTCACCCTCTGAATAAAATTATAACATGATGGTGCAATATTTGGTGTTGGCGTAGCCGCAATGTGAATAAAATGATAATCGACATAATTATATCCTTGATGATGGTAAATTTTGACTAACTTTTTGTTTTTGAAATAACTTTTTGTCGGTATGTTTAAGAAGAGGTTACCCTATTTTTTCAGAATGCTACAAAAATTAGCTATCGTTAGAACTTTACATAATTTGCATACGTTTAGTATTAATGAAGTTAACGACAAAAACATGTTTTTATTTTCTCCTGAAAAATTAGGTTTTTGCAGTTATCATTTTATTCGCCGGGGGCGGCGAAGTATGCCCTCGCTTTGTAGCGCCACCTACCTAGCAAAGTATACATATAATTTTTTTATATATTCGTAATATTCGTCCACCTTTTGTCTAATTTTCTAAATGAAGCTGGTAAGAAGGTCTAGTTGGTGTATGTCAAAAATTTTATGTATACTTTGCTAGGTGGCGCTACAAAGCGGCGGCACACTTTCTTGTTTGACTTTATACATCTATTAGAATAAATAGTATCTATTACAATAAAATCTTTGCTTGTATGTATTACGACTATTACCCACTCTCTGTAGTCTCGCTGTCGTCGCATGATTAAAGGAGAGCAGTACTATTTGACATCGCGCAGCGATAATAACGCGCCATTATAAGTCGCAATGTACATTGTACATAGACCCCTATGTCTGCCATTAATCATATAGGTATGTTCTTTTACTAATATTATCAAAAGTGTAGCTAAGGTTATTCATAAGGCATCTAACGAAACAGCACGTCTGTTAGAAACGAATAAATGCCGAATTCGTATGATTATCATTTTGATCTTAAGATACCCACCTACGAAGAACAGTTTTTTAAATGAAAACACCATGATTGTTATACCTATCTTTTATTTATTTATTTAAACTTTATTGCACAATAAAAAAGTACAAATGGACTTAATGCCTTAAGGCATTCTTTACCAGTCAACCGAATTCTCTACCAAACCGATTTATAACATTATTATAGGGCTCGCGGTCGTGACCGTGTTTCGTGTAACCGTAGCCGGATCCCCGTTGCCGTGTTACACGGCAACGGTTATAAGGCCCGTTTCCTGCGTGTTACATGGCTACGTATCAATAAAGTTACGTATACACGTGTACACGGGGATACGTATCTTAATTACACGCAGATCCGTTCCGCCCGCGTTGTTGAGTGACGATTCGATGCGTTGTCTTTAAGGACTAAGGAAAACGGATGAGAATGTTCCGTGACATTTGTGAATCTAATTTAGTGGTTACCTAATTGCTTTTCTAACGTAAAGTGCGATAACTTAGTTGTACTTAATTTCAGTATGATAACGTGTATACCTACTGAGATTAAATTTTACATATTAATATTTTACTTTCTAAGGTAAGGAGGGCAGAATTATAAAATATAGATATGTTCTGAGTTCAATATTAATAAAAACTAACACATTGTCATGTATTAATTACCTAATTTAATAATGAGATGTGAACGGAAGTTAAAAAATACATAACACAGTGCGGAGTAAATATTTTTTCTTAGTTCTAAATATCATAATATAAGTTTTTCTTTCGTGCAATGAAGTTGATATAAATAAATACATAAATCAATATTGAGGGTACCAGACAACGATTAATCTACAGGGTGGAAAGGGACGACGTTCCATTCCATCCCGCTACCGACCGAGTCTACCAACCATTACGATGAACTTTCAGTATGGGACCAACATCGAAAGCGTACATGGAAAATTGACTTTTCCATACTATTGAACTCTAACTAATCACTCACTTTGTATGAGGGGTTAATTTTTTTTTTAATATTTCGATGTTGGTCTCATACTGAAAGTTCATCGTAATGGTTGGTAGAATCGGTCGGTAGCGGGATGGAACGTCGTCCCTTTCCACCCTGTATACTAGGAAACCTATAACTCAGGAACAAAATAAATGCGTCATAAATATACAAATTTACAGCGTTATTTCCTACAAAATAAGGAACTTTTAAAATATAAAAGGATATTAAAAAGCAATATAATTAAAAAATACAATATACTAACTCATTGGATGTCGTGACGATGACGGGAGATTCTAGGTGCACCGCTTTCAAATGCTTTCCTATCGAACCTGTTGTACCACCACGACACGAAAACTCATTGTTCGTACGATCATTGCACAAAGTGCATAAAGCAGTGTCACCGACCCTGGTGGCATAACTTCACACCCAACTGATCTTCATTATTAATACACTTTAAAAACGCTATCTTCTCACCAACAGTAACAATACAAAAACGTAACAAAATAATAAAAAAAACAATTAATTTAAATTCGACTAAACTCTCGCTAAGTCTGTCCGGCCTGCAATCTTATTAGTGACTAAACACGTATAAAACTAAAACCCGAAATTGCCCTTTTCAAATTTACTAAAACATCCCCGCTTATCTATATCAAAACAAAGATGCGGCTATTTCATTCAACTTCACAAACAAAAGGTGTACCAGGTAAAGCCCAAGTTAACATATTTATCAGTAAAATTACCACGTGTGGTCAATTACATCGCAGACAAACTATTGTTAGCTACTTTGCGCGTGCAAATTCTTAGTATAGATCTTATCTACAAAAGGGCCGCCCTGTCAGGTAATAAACTTAAATGAACGACTGTATTATCTTTTATGTATAGCAATTTGGCCAAATATTTTTAACATTCTTTTTTAATTTTTCTATCTGGTGTTTCAAAATCACAATATAAATTCTAATCCATAAATATCACCGTCGCTTGTTATATAGAACACAGTACCTACCACGTTATTCTATAACATAAATCGATACGAAAAATGCAAGTCTAATCATTAAAATACCATTCGTCCCGATTCAGAGTATAATACTCAATACGTACTTTTAAAAGCTGTTATTCAATAATAGGCCTTATGTGTTTGCATAGTAATTGGTCCGGCCGGATCCATGCCACGAGCAGTCGTTGCCAGAACGAAGCCAAGATTCGTAGATACGTATACAAACAAAGATTCGGGTACGTATCTCGGCGTGACTGTGAAATTCGTGATCTTAGTACCGCCGGGGTTAAGAACACGGAGCTACGGTTCGGCGAATAGTACGTATATCGGGAGCCCTTATTACCGATATTAGTACATTATGATACAAGTGTGCTAAATTTTATACGACGTTTTTCAACACACGTTTTTACGAGGAATAACCGACTTTTAGTAACACTTTTATTAAACTTTGTTGCTAGGTAATTACTACTTACTTAGGTACTATCCCAAAGTTACGTTTAACCTTTTTATTTTTTTCTTGTTCATTACTTGAAGTTCACAATTCACATAAAAGCACCATAAAAGTAAACACAACAAAAATAAATAAACGCAACATACAATTGATATTCACTCCACTCCGAATAACAAATACAATGGTAACTTTTAAAAGGCGCGCGCATACCTAAGGAATTTTTAAACGAGCAAATTTGTAAGGCAGCAATCCTATCGACAAGCAGCCAATATAAAAAACTGCGAATCATTAACGATTATCATAAGGGCATTTTCACTTCTAGGAACACCCAATTAGCTTAACTCTCACAAAAAAGTTAACTTCAGTTTTGTGTCTTCAAAACATGTCAGTTTTGTTTCGACAATTAAGCATGAATTATTTACGTAAATCCACTTTATTCATGTTTTTATATTGCATAAACGCGTATTCTTTCTGGATTAAATGATAAAAAAAAACATTTTGTTAATATTTAATGCTTATAATTGTCGTTATAAAGCTGACATCGAAGTATTTTTTTTTGTGAGAGTTAAGCTAATTGGGTAGCCCTAGAAGTAAAAATGCCCATTAAAAATAAAAATACGATAACTTTACATTAAATTTAATATAATTACTTGATAATTTGGATGCACAATTTATAGTACGGTAGGTAAGCGGAATACTAACTCGAGTAATAAAATCCCTCCGCCTAACGGCGTCGGGCTTACTTACCTCCCTTAATGCATGCAATGTTTTTCATCACACTTGCCGACAAAAAAATAAGTTTTAAGACATAATATTATTAAATGACATACTGACATTTCTATTATTCCCTAAGGAATAACACTTATCTATTACTCCCGCTACGCGCGCAAGCAATGGCGCGCTTAGACAGCAAGTGTGATGAAAAATATTTTATTTATTTATTTACGAAAACTGATAGTATTTTGTAAAAATATTCTGGATTCCGCTATTTTTCCACATGTCAGCTCTTTGGTCAATTTAAAAAATAAACATAATCTGACTAAATTCGAATGCTTCATCTACATGACATAATACTTGCAAATGTTGGCTTTATTACGGATATACCTTATTGTTTAATATGGACGTGCATAATCTCAACAAAAAATGCGGGTCGAAATAATATTTATATGAATTGGTTCCATCTTGCATAATATCATCCCTGTAAGGTTTGACAACGTCATAAAATTGTAACGCCGCGCAAGAGGTTTGACGCATACAATTCTTTCTTACCGAATCAAAACTATTCAAAACTTTTATTAACCAATCACAACTTTTTTTTAATAGCGCGTAATTGTGTATTGGATATAATTTTAAGGTGCGCGGACATGTTTATGGAGAGGGGATAGCAGTCAGTGTCAATGGGGCTGGGGCCATTTTTTAAAGGCAGTTTTGTATGTAAAGCTTCGTCTATATAATATTCCGTCGCTGTTTTAAATACATCCCGACGTTTCGAATATGGTCACTCGTATTTTTGAATAAAAGTGTAGATTTTCTGATAACCAAGCTCGTTTTTTTTTACTTTTACTTTGTCATTACAATTTAGTTTGTTTTATAACTTAAATAACTGTAGTATTTTTAAGTATAAAACAATGCATGTCCAAAGATACTTATATATTAGGTTAGTTGTGGATATCTGTAATTGGATGAATAGACTTTATTTAAAAGTTAAAGTCTGAATCAATAATAACGTGCTCATCTCAGATGACATGGCTTTTGTGACTATACCTTAAATGTAGTCTAGTTTTATTATATGTAGTGTAGTAGTAATATAGTGTAGTTTAGCCTAAGTAAATTTTTGTGATGCCCTGCAAAGGTTCATGTGTTCTACTCCCAACTGTAACATCTCATGTAAATAAATGAAATTAAATGAGACGAAATCAATACTAAATCTAACTAATCTACTTAACCTAACCTATATCTAAGATTGGCCCTTGTGACATTGTACCGACGATGATGGCGGCATTTCCTCGCTGTATCGCAATACTGATGCGTTGTGAGGTGACCGAGGAAGTCGCCAGCTCTTCGGTCTTTAGTTACATCAACCAGACGTTTCGCGATCTCAGCAAACAATTTGCGTGCGCGCCCCATGAACGTAAAGTTTCTACGCCATCAATACTTGAATTTAAACTTTCGTGAGACGTAATAGGTAGGTAACTATAAAAATAATGAAACGGCTAAACTCACGTATACGAGTATTTAGTCACTACGTGCGAGTCCCAAGGCGTAGGTAAACGCGGGTTCAGCGCTTAATAATAGAGACCTAGGCTCTCCAAAACATGTAGCGCGTAGTGACTAAACACGTGTGTTTAAACGTTATATTTATAGTTGTTAAAGCGTTAATAGTTCATGTAAAGTTTAAAGGGCAAAATAATATCTAATTCAAATGATTCCAACTACTCGCCAACAGATGGGGTTGGTGGTCCTGATTTTCCTAAATTTTGGTTGTAATTCTTGATGTTTAAAATCACCAAAATGTTCCTAAAAATACCAGAAATTATATCCAATTATTATAATGTGTAAATTCGCTACCATGTAAAACCGTTATTTTGAAATATTAGTAACATAATTTGTCACAAGATGTCGTTGTTACCTTTAACAAACTGGGTAACAGAAGTTGTCTTCAATGTACTCATAACAGATGAGAATGTTTGTACGGTCGACCTCGGATTCAAGTGTACAGTACTTTATTGTTAATATATATTTTATTGTGATCAGGGATCGGAACCGTTCTCGATTAACCATTTGATATTGTTCTTTAACCGTTATTAATTCCGTTCGTATTAGTAACGGTTAACTACGATAAAGGTTTTGTAGATGAACACAATATTTCTGGTTCACAATATTCAAGATGAACGGAAAATTTCCGTTCTTTGACATAACGGTTTTGACAAGAACATTATATGATTTATATGAAAGAACAAAACTTTTCTGGTTACCGTTACTAGAGATGAACGAAAAATAAAGTTCCGTGAACCATTATTAAACTGTTCGCGATGACGTAAACATGCCGCCACTCGCTCTCTCTTTTCCACGCGAATATAGTTCGTATTTTTATTTCATTTGACTAGCCATTTAGGTTTGACGTGTGGTATTGGCCGCATGATGAAAAAGGTTTAAATTGAATTAAGTGAAAGGATGCAATATGTGCTAGCAATTCTGGCGCCTCCTAGCGCCGTCGACGGGAACTTGCCTGGAAATTGGTTACCTGACAACGTGTTGTTGACTGGGCTGTCAATGTGTTTCTAACATAGATATGTTTATAATGGTAAGTTTGTGAACTTTCTAATTAGTAGATATTTCTTTCTATGTTAATTTTAGAGTTTAATGAGAAGGAGGTTAGACGGAGGAGTAAGACGCCCGATGTTGGTCTACTACCGGCACCTGTCTTGTAATATCGGCTCGGCTCCTTGGTAAATAAATATATATACTTACTATAACCTGCACTTATTGCATTCATACTCCTAATACCTACGCAGTTATGGGTGCATACCACTCGTCTTGAATAGTCAACATAGTGATAGGTATGATACGTGAATTGCTCAAGAAGACAGTTGCAGTTCCTATTATTTCCCTTAATGGAACCCCGATGCTTGGAGTTGCGTTCTATTGGCGTCAGGTGAGCTTAGCACAACTAGCAATATGGCGTTGCTGGCTACATTCCGCCGGACGCAAAATGACTTTGTCCCACAATTACGTATGTTGTTTTGTTATGAATTCATTATATCGTAACTGTGGAATGTCTTCTCAAAAGGGCTTATTTCCACTTTGTCAATAGAGATAATTTCTCTTATGGAAATATAGAAAAAATAATCCTTATTGCCAGAGTAGAAATAAGCCCTTTTGAAAAGACACAAAGCTGAGTTTACACTTGCAAGTTATTGCCGCAAGTTTGGAGACGCAAATCATCATCATCATCAGCCTATGATAGTCCACTGCTGGACGTAGGCCTCCCCTATTTACTATGCGTATAGGCGCATTAGGAGGTAAATACCCATAATCGCCACTCTGGGCAAGCGGATTGGCGATCGCAGTAGTATGTCCACTATGATGACTCTGCTGCCCATCATCAATCTTTTATCAAATAATAGTCAGTGACACTTCAATCCCTTAGTCGACTCTTACGACACCCACAGGAGGAGTTGGGGTGGTGACAAAATATATTCTTACTGCCGTCACCACACGGCAAATATTGGTAGGAATTAGTGGCAAATATCTACAACTCTTTTTTTCAAAACTTGCAGGGTCGCGTTTTATAAAGTTACAATTTGCCGTTTGTCTCTCTTTCTAGCCAATATATTATGTGCGTGCGTTAGAGAGGCAAACAGCGAAATTGTAAAATGAAACTTTATAAAACGCGACCCAGGTCTAAACTCGGCTTAGCTCGTTACTTCCGCAGTTGTGATCTTGAACTCTATTAACATCGTAGTAAAGTTCAAATTTAAACGAACATTTCTTTGGCGAATGAAAGTATATTTTCTGTTTATCTGTCCATCCGTCTGTCTGTATGTCTGTTTGTTTCTCTGTCTGTCTGATTGTTTGTCCGTCCGTCTATACGGTCGTTTGTTTCCGCAAAGAAACGTGTTTCGACCAGATAGTATTCGAAATTATTGCTTTTACAATTATTCTGGGTGTATTTCTTAGGGTTCTGTAGTAAATTAGAAACCGTCACAGATTCGCCATATGCATCCACCTGTCTGTCTGTATGTTTGTCTGTCTGTCAGTCTGTTTGTCTGTCTGTCTGTATGTCTGTCTGTCCGTCCGTTTGTTTCCTCCAAATTATTGCTTTCTCAATTATTCTGGGTGTAAGTACTTTTTAGGATTCTGTAGTAAATTAGGAACCCTTGCATTTTGCATCCATCCCTCTGTCTGTCTGTCTGTCTGTATGTCTGTCTGTCTGTTTGTAAGTCTGTCTGTCTGGCGGTCTGTCCGTCTGTCTGTCTGTTCATCTGCCGATCTTTCTGTCTGTCTGTTTGTCTCTCTGTCTGTGTGTCTGTCTATCTGAACGGACTGACTATCTGTACGTCCGTCTGTCCGTCCGCTTGTTTCCACAAAGAAATATATATCGACCGGTTATTACTTGAAATGGTTGCCTTTTCAATTATTCTGGCTGTAAGATATTTTTAGGGTTCTGTAGTAAATTAGGTACCCTTACATTTTCGCCATGTCCATCTGTCTGTCTGTATGTCTGTCTGTTCATCTGTCGATCTTTCCGTTCTGTCCATCCGTTGTCTGTCTGTTTGTCTGTCGGTCTGTCTGTCTGTGCGTCCGTCTGTCTGCTCGTTTATTTCTGCAAAGAAACATATTTCGACCGGATATTACTTGAAATGTCTGTCTGTCTGTATATATGTCTGTCTGTTCATCTGTTCATCCCTCTGTCTGTCTGTCTGTCTGTTTGTCTGTCTGTCTGTCTGACGGTCTGTCCGTCTGTCGTCTGTTCATCTGTCGATCTTTCCTCCCGTCTGTCTGCCTGTCTGTCTGACGGTCTGTCCGTCTGTCTGTCTGTTCATCTATCGATCTTTCCGTCTGT
>JALPQI010026015.1:0-15215 GCA_025490895.1 Thaumatotibia leucotreta | reverse complement strand
TGTTGCTACTGAGGTTTTGGGACTCAAAATAGGGCCCCTAGGAAAAAAAAGAACTAGGTCCTATCATATTACCCAATATTATTTATTTCATACTTCCACTATTACAGGTGTAGTGAGAAATTACTTGCCTTCGGAAACGTTCGTAAACACATGCTGTTTCAAGCAGTGTCACCGAGTCTGACTGAAGTAGCATGACAGCTATTACTGTCAGTCTCAGTGAGATAGACTGAAACAGCATGACGTTGACGAACGTTTCCGAAGGCAAGTCATTTCTCACTACATCTGTACCATTGTTACGCACAAGTGGGAGGGGTCTGTCAAGACGCGAATCAAACCTTTTGACTCGTTTTACTGAACTCGTCGCGAAACGTCAAGCTCGAAAATCTCGCCCCAAGTCCACAAACAACTAGGACTAGGTACTACTACAATAAATAGCTGTGGTGAATTTTATGTATTTAGTGCGTACCAGCTCTTAAATTGAAAGAAGTGCGTACCATTATTACTGAACGATATACTTTTTTTAGGGTTTTGTTTCCTGTTGACCTTGTTTTGTCATAATGTGGTAGTGTCTGTTTTTATAAACAAATATATTCCCGCTAATTAGCCATTAAACATTTATCTATGAATTATAAAAATATTTACTTTATCAATGAACTTGCTCAGTGGTGCATGATAAAGGAGATATTACTTGAATCATTTGTTAATTTGAGTTTTAATTACTTAGTTATCTTATGTTCCAGTGCAAACTAGTAGAAAAAGTTTTAACAATTTTTGGTGCATGAAAATGGTTTGGACTGCGGCCAATCAAATTTAATAAATGATCAGGCTTAGCACAGGATTAGTGCGACAATATATCGCCGCGAGATAGACTATCCGTCACTTTTTTATTCATAAAGTTAGTAAAAGATGGATAATCTATCAGCGGCTACATACTGAAATGCAATTCATATGCTAAGCATACAGGATATTAAACTATGACAATATTAATAATATTGTCAGTTGTCTACTACAGGTTGTATTATGTATAGCTTTGTATTTTTAACCGACTTCAAAAAAAGGAGGAGGTTCTCAATTCGACTGATTTTTTTTTTTTTTTTTTGTTGTATGTATGTTACCTGATATCTCCGAGAATAGTGAACCGATTCTAAAATTTCTTTTTGTGATCGAACGTGTTTTACCCCGAGATGGTCCCATTGGCACCAAGTTGGGGTCTGATGATGGGATCCTGGAGAAATCGAGGGATCTCTTCAAATGTTATAGGTACATGTATGGCGCTTTTGGTAATTTTCATTCATTTACAAGAATTTGCATTCAGAAAGTAGGATTTGAGGAAACCAATGATGGAAACAAATCGGGAATCTTGGAGAAACCCGTTGAAGTTGGTTTTTTAAATTTTTAATTTGGTGATTATCAAATAGGTAACTGCTGTTTTTGACAGCTGGAACGCCAAATTAATTAACTATACCTAATATTAAAGGGTATGCCAGGATAGCCTAAGAAAAACTGCCCTCACGGTTTCTGGATGAAACTATAATGAAACGCACTTGAATAATTGTTTTTATAAGTGTTGTTTTGAATAATTGTCTCTGAAAGATGGGGATTAACAAATGAGATAAAACAAAATCATTTGTTAATCTCCATCTTTCAGAAATCGAACACAAGCAGCGCAGCGGTTTTTCATGGTTAAGGAGGAAAAAAATAAAACAGTTTTGGGCTTAATCGGGTATTTCTCACCCCTAGGGGGTAACAGGGGAATGAAACTTTGTGCAAATAATAACTTCATTAAAGAGCATCGTTTTATTATAGTTCCGTTCTAAAATCTCTGGGGGCACTTTTTCTTAGGCTAGCCTGGCATACCCTTTCACCCATTCTTCTTTTTCGTTAGACATGTTATTTTATCTAATTTTTGATGCACTACTGAAGCGCAGTGTCGATCTTTTGAAGCTTGTACAATATTAATACATATGCTGTCGTCGTTTTCTCCGCTTTGAACATCATCATATTCGTTTTCTTGACGATTTGTTAATTAAATATATACATACGATTAGCTAAACGTAATATATATTTTAAAAAAACATGCAACTGTTATTATACCGAATATTTAAAATTGAATAAGGTACAATGCCAGTTGGTCATATTAGGTCCGTGTACTTGTGTGTTTATTTACGTCTGATACTAAATATCCAGATACCTGTTACGTAAGTCGACAGACTTCAATTCCTCTTAACTTGCGATACTAAATTCCAATACTCTGTAACTACAATTACCGTCAAAAATAATGCATGACGTTTATTTTTGACAGGATATGCACGATATTTTACTCCGCTTCACTATTCGTTTCCTACCTTAGCACTCGTTACTATGAAAATAGAAAACACTAACTCGAGAGTGTTTTCATATTTCCACGCATTTGTTTTTCGATAGACCCTCTTACTGACATGTACCACAGCAAAATGAAGCGTGTCAGTGGTTAAATGTAAGTCGCTATCACTCGCTAGTCTTACTGCCGGAAGGGCGAGTTCATAAATACAATTTATTACCTGACACTTCGTGGGTACCTATGTCGTACCAAATATTATTTTAGCAGTATTGTGAACCTAAACTTACGCGCCGTTTAAATAGGCCTAAGCTTACTTTAAGGAAACTTACTTTTTATGAAAATCGGCCCGGACATACTTTGCAAGTTGGTGATTTATTTGTAGCCGATTATTGGTATATAACTAATTTTAAAAGAAAACAAGTTTTTAATTTTGATAAACTACGACGGAGAATGTTTTAAGATGTCCAATTTGGATGAAACCCACACAAATAGCAATTCAATTTACCCGAAAAGTATGGCGCAAGTTCCGGTGGTGAGGATGCCACCGTTGAACAATAGCTTGGGTCCAATGCGGTTGAGGTGCGTGCCGTAGAGCGGGCTCACCAGGAACACCACCAGCTCGAACACGCCGAACACTAGTCCGTACTCCGTTGCTGAACATTGCTTCTTCTCTGCCTGATGACAAACATGTTGTACGTATTATTCAGAAAAGTATGGGATTCATTCATGAATTTACTGAAACTGTTATTTTGTTAGCAAAAGGAAATAAATTTTGTTGCCAACCGCAAAGAATATTGCAGGAGATGTAAAGACAGGAATGAAGGCTTTGTCGGCAAAATCTGATCAAATCAATACGAATTAAACCGTCATTTATTTAAGTAGCAGATCTCTTTTAGTAGGTAGGCTGTACCCATGTGCAAGTAACTCAGTTGTGGCAATCTAGTTATATTATGGTAAGACGCCTGCGCGTTATAATGTGGCTCTTGAGCGCAAACGTCGCAGTAAGGTATGCTTTATACTCAGGAGTTTTGCTGAAAATTGTACATGAAACATGAAACATATTTATTTATGTAACTAAAGACCGAAGAGCTGGCGACTTCCTCGCACAACGCATCAGTATTGCGATACACCGAGGAAGTGCCGCCAGCATCCGCGGTACAATGCAACAAGGGCCAATCTTGGATATAGGTTATATAGGTTAAGTAGATTAGTTAGATTTAATCTATGTACAATGTGCCCATAAAGAAAGGGAAAAAATACAACAACGGATTTCGGACCAAATTTGAAGTTAAAAATGTCATGTGAAGTTTTCTGGATTCAGTCTATTTCAAGAGAAAATTGGTTTTTTTCTTAAAACCGTTTCAGACCGTTACACTATGATCGCATTTTAGGAAACGATTTTGTCACCATGTTGTCTTAGTCTTGTCACACTTAATTGACAGACATCAAATGAACAAAAATCTTTAATTACCTACCTAGCAAATGTAAAAAAAATTTAATTCAATTTTTGTGATACATACAAAACATCACAATAAACTATTTTTTTTTTTCAGATTTGTCCAAAATCATTTATCATTTTTTGCTTCTTTTAGTCTCAGGAATATGCTGTTAGAATGTTTCCCTTTCCTCATGGGCACCTTGTATATAAATTGTACAGTTTTCACATAAATAGTTGGTACATGAAATTACAGCTGTGAAAACCTGAACTAACTCGCAGTTTACATTGGGCCCGAGCATACTTTTAGGAAACTTATTCTTTATGACAGTCTGCCCTAACATAGGTATGTGTGTACGAGCGGATTTGTATGTAAATTTAATATTATGTAGCCTAAGTAGAAATACACAACCATAATATTTTCTTCGGTTACCGCGAGGATTACTCATGAAATAAAACTATGACCACGAACCCTGTAAAATATTCGAAACGCCGGAATAAAAGTTAAAGATAATTAATATACACGAGTTCATCCATTTTTTTATAGATTTATTACACCAACCATGGTAATAAAATGTTATACTAATTATATTTTTATCTATTCCTATAATTTCTTAAAACTATCTACTTACACTTATCTTTGTTAAGCTTTTTGTTTTGTGTAACATAGAATTTACTAAAATCTTCAATATACTTAATTAGTGAGTATACTTAATTAGTGGGTTACAATTATTTTCGTTGTCTGATTTTGTGTCCCTAAAAACGTGATGCAGTGGTGATTTCGGTATGAGATGATGTTTTGTTTTCAATTTCTGATGAATGGATTAAAATCTAGCGTGATATAGAAATATAAGTGCACTGGATATATCTACTGAGTCGAAACAGCAAATAAAAGCGTGATAGAGTGGTATAATAAAACAAGACAACGAAAAGAAATTTGACGCAGGTATACAGTTAAGCTAATTTCTGTTTTTTAATAACAAATTATTTATTTATCGTTCAATTAAGATATTATTTTAATTACAATATTATTATTTCCTATTGTATTCTATATTGATCAACTCTGAACATTATTGTCAGTTAATAAGAGTGAGTATTAAAGACGTATCTATCTGCCCACTACTGTTCTAATAGGAAAGTAAGCACATGGTGAAGTTGACAATATGGACACACCATCGCGAAGCATTGCATTGTTATAATGAAAACATTTGATGGCTAGAGAAAAGCTCTATAAGGTTACGTTCATAGTCATTTGTACCTGTCAGACAATTACTTAGGAAGTACTTATTTAATACCTAATACATATTATGTTATAAATAAATGAAATGTTTTATACTGACCTCTTGAGGGTAGAATGGAGCCTGCAGCGCTACACATATCGCATTGCAAAAGTCTGCTATTGAAATAACGACAATCGTCATCCACTGCCTTCTAGAAAACATGTAGCCCATGGTACAAAAAAAAATGAGAAATATTTTTAGTACCGCACTATGTGTGCTCAATACAACATTGACTAGACACTAATTAATAAAAAAAAATGAATTTCTGTTGTTTGGAATTAATCCCATATTGGGTCTTATTTTATAAAAAAAATTGATCCTGGGTCCACGAGTTTGTAAAATATATTAATAATTACGAGACGTTTATGTATCGGGAAGGCGGTTAGGCCACTGACTGTTCTGGATAAGGAGGTGGTGTGATAACCGTGGGCGGGTGAACTCTGCCCGTATTAGCTGCCTCATCAAACATTCGCTTCATTAGGGTTTGCTATCTCACGCAAATGTTTTCTTTGTCAAAGTAGATTCACTAGATTTCAGATAAGTTTGTACATTGACCAATTAAGTAACATTGATAAGTAATAGTAAGACGTTCGGAGTTCGGTCATTATTAGCCGCGTGGTTGGAAATTGGAATGAACTGAAAAGAACGAAGTAGAATTATTTTCGCTTTCATGACTTGAATGCATGATGTACCTAGGAACCCCACAGACTGGATATTTATTATGTGTAGGAAAACGATATTAAAAAAAAAACCGGGCAATTGCGAGTCGCAATTGCCCGCACTCAATTTTTGTTTACGCCCTCCGGCATATCCACCTCCTTGCCCTTCGATCATCTGCTGCACGACTTTTACGGTTTTGAAACCGGAGTTTTTCTTCAGGACATGTTTTAGTTTAAAATAAACTTCCTTGCTCGTGGGATGTAATCTCAATTTCGCTAATAATTTTCCAAGTCAGAGACAATTTTAAGGAAGTTTAAATTTTTCTATTTTTATGGTGGTATGTGCGGTTTTTGAACGCATAATGGACTGATGATATTTGGGTAGATAAATTTATTTATAATGGGATAAAGACTTTTTAATTTTACTGCCACGCGATTCAGTCCGTGTGCAACGCATGTCACATGTGTGAAATTTGGATATTCCTGAGTAAGACGTTTACCTCCCTCGGATCCAGCATCGGTTATGAAAAAGTTTACAGAGTCTGGATGTAGTTAAATAATTGGTTTCCTTCAGTACCTTTCATGTGAACAAATGCATTTGTGTTCTTGTTCCATCCAATAACTGAATCAAAACGTTCGCCACTTTTTTGCCACACGAATCAGTGGGTTCATCAACGCCAAGGCATATTTTCTTATTTTGTAGTTCTGGCCTGATTTGTTCCTTTTTTGCCTCGTAAACTTTTGGAAGATATTTCAGCCGTATATTTGAATCACTGGGTAAATTGACGCTACTCTCGTAGATATTTATTCTTCAAAATGTTTTCCAGAAACTTCCGTAATGTTGGCAAGTTGTCAACTTTTGACCACGGTATATCTAATAAAATTGAATCATGAATTCAGTCATTCTTTGTTGAATATTATTTGCCCATTTTTTGAACTGTAATGTTTTTGGTGTGAAGTTCAGTTTTCAAATGCCGGTCCAAGATAACAATATGAGTAATATGACCAAGAACGCATTAAGTAAGTTGTGTTAGGGCACGGAGTGTAGAGTTTCTGCGCGACATGGATTGCGCTGCCGGCACCGCTTAGAGGTCGCTTCGTCGGGGCCAGAGGGCCATCCTGGGGACGTCTGGGACAAACAGGCGCACAAGGCGGCTTACCAAGTCGAGACAGTAGGACTCACCGCCCAGAACTCGGCATGCAGTGCCTACCAAACACAAGATGTTTACTTCAGAACCCTAAAAATAGTTTTATATCGTTATAAGCATACCCCGTAATCGAACCTGCAAATCTGTAGCAAATGTGCGTCAGGGTTGTCACTACAACGAAGACAAAAAAATACCGCGACAACAGGATTCAATGTTCTATCGATCTTCAAAATAAATGATCACATTTTTATTATTTGTTGCACTCAAATTGCGTCGCCTTCTTGTGTAAATCCATTTTAAACTCAAAAACATCTACCATCAATGGTAAGTAATTTAAATATGTATAATTTTGAAATGTATTTATTTATTATTGTGAGGGTGTAGCCCTCAGGGTTTCGGAGACGGGAGCGGGAAGGAAAGAGGAAGTAGGGCAGCCAGTAGGTTATTTATTTACTCGAAAATAAAGGCACCTGTAATAGATACAAGTACAGTCAGCTAACCTGCTGCTGCGCGGCCAAATACAAGGAATGTTGGAGTGTAATTGGTGGTTTCATTTACTGAAGTATTAATAGCGAATTGTATTTTATGTATGTTGATATCCCAATTTCTGTGATCATCTTCCACAAATGAAGAAATTGCTGTAGTGACAACCTTATTATACCTTTCAACGGTATTTGGTTGAGGACATTTAAGGGGGCAATAATGTATTTTAGGTACTTTATAGAAGTGGAACAAGTCAGTTGTTTCTTGACTAACAAATTGAGGGGCGTTATCAAGAATGATAGTTTGTGGGACTCCATAGACAAGAAACACTAGGTTCTCTAGAATGTGTACAATTATTTTCGAGTTCACACGTTTAATCGGGAAAAGGAGGCAGTATTTCGAGAAGCAGCAGGTAACAACGAAAATAAATTTGTTGTGCTTATGTGTAGTCGGTAATGGGCCGATCAAATCAATAGAAATGCACTGAAAAGGACGTGAACATTGCTTAGGTTTTCCCATCAGACCAAGTTTAAGTTGAGTTTGATGTTTGTAAGCTAGGCAAGTTTCACATTTGGCTATAAAATTGGAAACATCCAACTTTTCCAGTGTTGGTATCGATGTAGAATACACTGAGGGTATTCTCCAGCAGCACTCCAGTAAGTAAGTATTGACTTATGTTTTGGTGACTCGGTGTGAGTTTTAAAAACACCATAGATAAGTCAATTTGTGATGATTTCAGTGAAATCTTGGATTGTGTTTAATGTATGTAAATGAGTGTTCCTAAGATTGTTTTGTGTTTTGTTAGTATACTGTCTCGCGAAATACAAGGAAGATGGCACTAGAGAGATAGATTGGAGAATTAGAGATAGGGTTATATAATTGTCAGATGGTTAAATATAATATACAGGTTGATGGTTTGTGCTGTGAGGGATGAAAAATTATATTGATCGATAAAACTTAATAAAAAAAAAATTATAGGCCGAGAGAGAGGGTCGAAATTGGGAGGGATCGTGTAGGAATCTTTTAGAATTTGGAAAAAGAATAAAAAGATAGGTAATTACAATTGTATAAAAAGTAAAAAATAAAAAGGTGTATAGCTTTTCTCTGGTCTTGGAGTTCTTGGTAGCCGGATCAGTTGGTGGTGGTTGGTCGTGGGTTGTGGGTTCGGGAACGTTGAGGCGCCAGTGTGAGGGTGTAGCCCTCGAGGTTTCGGAGACGGGAGCGGGAAGGAAAGAGGAAGTAGGGCAGCCAGTAGGTTATTTATTTACTCGAAAATAAAGGCACCTGTAATAGATACAAGTACAGTCAGCTAAACTGATATTGAGTTGGAATATATATATAAATGTAAAACTATAAAGTATGAAACTTACAATATTGTGCCTTTGGGAAAGAACGACGAACACAGGT
Organism: Thaumatotibia leucotreta; assembly: GCA_025490895.1. NCBI lineage: Eukaryota > Metazoa > Arthropoda > Insecta > Lepidoptera > Tortricidae > Thaumatotibia > Thaumatotibia leucotreta. The sequence goes on along the minus strand of JALPQI010026015.1, from coordinate 6,483 downwards.
AACAGTAACAGATATATAAGTATAAAACACATTCACTGGGTATTAAAATTACACAAAGCACTGACTTGTGCTGCACTCAGATTCTTGATTAAATTGACAAATATTTAGTAATAAATCGATCTGCGTCTTCTGATGGACTGAGGATGACTGATCAAGGAAATGAATGAATAATGGGAATTTGTAATTTTAAATTTGGAAATAAGGATCTAAAACGGCCAGAACCTAACGTGGAAGGGGCAATGTGCGTTCCGATTCACGCATCGTCACAATTATTGTTTGTTATTAACCCAGCTTCTTTTAAAAGATTGTTTAATGCCGTCGCCGCAGCATAATCCGGATTGTTTTTTAAAACAGTCTTTAGTTTGTGGTAGTTTTCCTGTTAAATTAAGCCTAGATCTGGAAAGCTTATATTCTGTGACATTTTCACTAACCGTACGTTTTGGATTTTGTTATTTATGGAATAATACTGCTTATGTTAATATTAATCATATGTGCAGTAGAGTAAGTAAATTCGTCATCGTAATCGCCAACCCTGACATCAAACTGTCAAATGCTACGGTTTTGCTACATCCGTTGCGAGGTATGGTTATAAGATTTGATTTGGCCGTGTGGTGACGGCAGAAAGAATACATTTGTCACCACCCCAACTCCTCCTGTGGGTGTCGTAAGAGTCGACTAAGGGATTGAAGTGTCACTGACCATTATTTTATAAAAGATTGATTGATGATGGGTAGCAGCGTCATCATAGTGGACACATTACTGCGATCGCCAATCCGCTTCCCCAGCGGGGCGAACGTATAGTTAATAGGAGAAGCCTACGTCCAGCAGTGGACTAACATAGGCTGATGATGATGATGAAGATTTGAGAAGTTCCCGTAACGTTTCGTGGATCCCATCATAAGAACCAGGCCTACTACCGCGAAAATCGAAATTCGTTCGAATCGATATCGAGGATTTTTGTCTCACTCCATAGAAGGCGTCAACTTCTCGACGTAGGTAGGACGTAGGACTTCTGATAAATTTATTAGGTATCTTTTATGATCCGACTGCGCAACTATTTTACAAAAGGAGCTACCGAATAGGTGTACTATTTTATTATCATGTAAGATTGCCAGAAAGAATGCCCAATATGATTGTTGTGTGGACATCAACGGCCATCCATTTATCCCTTATGGCTGAGCCACACCGGATGCGTGTGCAGAACCTGTAGTGTGCGTGGCGTGCGCGTTTTAGCGTCGGAAATGTCATAGTAGATGGCACACGGCTAGCACGTCAGCGTCACGCACACGTCCACGCCACTCAAGCGATGTGCCATCTGATATGACATTTACATACGCTACAACGCGCACACCATGCACACGCGCACGCGCACGTGCTGCACACGCATCCGGTGTGGCTTGGCGTTTAATACACGCAGTACCGGGAAGTCCAACTGCGAATACGGAATCTACCTAGCAGCTTCCTGTCCCTGGACAAACTACACAAACTCCATTAAATAAAGAGCTTTTAACTCGCTCAATCACTCTTCAACTCGCGTTTCAGTGGCCGGCTTTGGAACTTTTCAGATTAAAACATTTTTCTGAGATCATGTTGCCTCTAAAAGTATGATTGTCTAATCGATTGACTAACTAGGTTTATAGGTATTTGATTGATCGAGTAACTGATCTTTATTTATACGACAAATTTACACCGTTAGCTATATCTAATGATTAACCCGCCTAGTGGTTAATCGTAAATACTGAATTGCTTTTGGATTTTAGGTACCTAAGCATCTATACAAAAACAACCACGTCAAAATTTCGTACTTTTCATCATTCCACTCACTTGCCTTTTAGTACGGGAGCCCAGATATCCAGAAAATTTTGACATGTCTTTTTTGATATTTGACACCTCTAAAAATCCAACAATAATAATAGGTACGACTCATATACCACTAACCATAGCACTAACAACATTCATAATTCATGATATTTTAAAATTTATAAATAAAACACTAAAGGAGTACCTACTTAACTATGTCAATTTCGGTCGAACCTACTCGTATCGTACAATTTGTAAATCATATCGTATAATACCGTATTATTTGTAAATTTTTGTGTCAGTATTATTGTTGTTAGTGCTAATGGTAGGTATTTACTAAGAAGGTGCTAAATAGAGTCCTTATTGACATTCTATAGAAACAAGCAATTGAATGGAATACGTTAATCTAATTTTAAAAAAGAAAATTTCTAAGCTTCATGTAGGAGTAGTTCCTTCTATTGTTCTACGCTCAGTGTTGTGACGTAACTCGGCTGGCAGATTATCGTATTATCTCATCTCATGTGTAAAGGAGAATTCGACTCCGATTCAAATTATGATTGCGGTAAGCACGTGGAGTTTGTAATTTGTTTGACAGTGAGGTGGGGAGCTCGCGAGGGATGACGAAAATTACGCGAGAATAAAACACATCGTCTCTAGGGCTTTCACTTCAAACAAAATGAAACACGCGCCCGTCGGCGGCCCCTCCGAGCACACGCCAGCCACCTGCCCAGCGACTCGCACAAATTACTTCTTTTTCTACTGACGTTAACGACACCTAAAAATCAAAATACCAGCGGACACTACAAGAGAGTGATATTGTGATTACAACGTATTACACAAATTAAAACATAAAAAATATTAGTAAATTAAACATGGTGGGGCGACTCCTGAAAACCCTGCTGGTGCTGTGCAGCGTGGCCGGCATGTGCCGCAGCGGGACGGCCGCGGAAACCGATAACTCTCTCACAACTCGTAAGTTCACACTCTTATCTTTTTTTATTATCACCGCTTGATAAATGAAATATGTACGTCGCTGACATATGGCACCTTCATTATTCTGTCAATATAAAATAAGTGACAGGCAGTGACAGACATTTCTTAGGCACTAAGGTACCGACTATTGGTTCATTTACCGTATATTTATTTACCAATTGAACTTATATTTAACTGTAATAACCGGCTTTTGTTCATAAAATGCGAATTTGTAATGGAGTGAGTACATATTATACACCTGTTAACAAAACTATCGTCATATAATTTGCTAGTTATGTCATTGAGATTATTTATTTGTTTTTTATTTCTTTGTTTATTTATTTCCTTAGAATAACATTCGTTTATACGCTAGCTAAGAGATATGCATCTCTCAGCTAGCGTACAAACACTGTAAAAATCTGTTATGTTTCACAATACCTACCCGAATTAATATATCCGACAAACAATTATCTGAGAGATATTACAGGGTTGCAAAAATGTAAGAATCACCTTTAGAAGGCTTCGGTCAATGTTATAAATTGTAAAAAACGTAACGACTTTTAATATAGCTATTTTTTATATTACTATATCAGAAATACTAGTAGAAGCAGATTAGTTACTCCAATAACCTAGTTTATTATTTATTTGTTACCGTGTTTACATGTAACTAATATAACCAAAACGCTGAGTTAAACAAGATTTGAATTACCTATTTTTCTGCTTCGATTTTATTTGTTTATAATTTGATTACCTCTACATATTTGAACTAGGATTAAACTTCAATTTATTTTTAATCGTGGCCATGTTAGTGTGGCCAGGGTTACAAGAATATCATAGGAAATAAGTAAAAAATATTTAGTGTACATTGTACATTTACAATGACTCCATGACCTACCTACGAGTCATCAGTTCGGCACCATTGTGAAATCAGCACACCATACATTTATTAGATAAATAGTTCTCAACTCATTTTCGAATATTTATTAGTACCTTTACCTAGCGTTTCAAGATATATTTATGTATTCCAAATTAATACAATTTATAGTCCATCCATATATCGTTGTTGTATTTACATTTTTTACAACAGCTGCACTGCCGTATTACCAATGTTATCTTGATGCTGATGATACAGAGAGAGGGAATTGAAGGAATCTTTCCTACAAATTAATCTGTTTTTTATGTAACTTTTTCAAATATGTTTGGTCTTTCTTTAGAATGGTTTATAAATTTAAACTGCACGTATTATGTGTGAAATATAGGTACCAAATAATTTGTGTTCCGCATGGGTCACCTATGTTTTTGGTATTTTCCTTTAGCATATGACATTAAATATGATGAGTTAGTAATTGAAATAAAGATGTTTTACTAATCCAATAACATTATATTCAAAATATTTTGATCTCTAGGCTTATGATGGGTCCGCGTTTATCATTTGTCATCATTTCCGTTACGCCTCACAATATGCAAATGTGTGAAAGTGACAAATAGCACGATTAAACGGCAAAAATGGCACCAACGCCACCTTGTCCACAGAAAACAAAAGTTTTTTACATTTACGTTTTAACGAATGTATACTCAAAGTGACAAAAGTTAGATTTAAAATTCACAAATTTATAATAAGCTTGATCTTTAGTAGTTTCGTTAAGCGAGTAGCATCGTTAATATTCGCCTAGTTATCTTAGCACCCAATATACATTAAATTATTAAATACGCCATTAAGGCTGCGTTTCCACCAGAGATGTGCGAGTATGTGTTTCCATACAAATGACACCTATTAATGACTCGAGCGAGGTGTCATTTGTATGGAAACACATCCTCGCACATCTCGGGTGGAAACGCAGCCTAGCAGTCAGGTAAATAGAATGGTGCCTTAAAATAACAAAATTATATTAAAATGTTATTTTGAGGACTTGTAATTCCCTGCTTTTTTCTTTGATTATTACCTGTCATACCTATATTTAGTTTAGAAATAACGACCTCCACCTTCTAGTATCGGACATAAAAGGTACAAAGGACCGTTAAAGCCCATCTCAGTGACACTTGATAACGCCATCAGCATAATAGCTAACTAAGCGTCATACCCTAATTACTGGCTCACGATCGTGAGGTTACTACGAAAATAATAGTTTCACCAGCGTCTGCGCAACCGCGATGTCAAGGTTGCGTCACAGTTCACCACCGACCCTGCGCTGTCTGTCTTCGGTAGACCCGGGGTTTACATGAAGGAAGGTTCACATTGGTGGCCATGTTTAATGTTCATTATAAGTTCAGAATTGCTTTCCTTAGACTCTTTGGTAAACTGGTAGATATATGATATTTTCATGCTGGTAAACAATTTAAAGTACTAAGTATATTATAAGCAGGTAAAAAAAACAGTTAATGGGACGAATCTGAGATACACAAATGTAACTGAAACGCTCTTACGAATACATTTATCACGAGAAGCTTCAACGATTAGCTTTGGGGATAAACAATGACAATGAGATTCATTGGTCTTTTATTAACTTAACCATAATATAGCAAAATGCCTGAAACTTTCCAAAAATATTAATGATGAAACATTTCTGCTCCCATTGCTACCTACAGGTACTTTGATATTTGGTACAGGGACCTAAAAACAATAGCCACGATTGATTGATTATTATTAAGTTCTTACTGAAGAGTGTGACCTTTAACAAGAACGTCCCGATGCAAAGCACGCACGCTGTGTGATCATTAATATTTTAAAGAGTCCATACATACGATTCACCAAGGCTGAAACTGGCCATCTTTTACCCAACATGACGCCTGAAGCGATATATTATTCAGGTCAGGCTCGTGCACACCGTTTGTGCCGTGCTGTGATTCAGTGTCGTAAACAATTCTCAGAGTCATGACCACACGGTAGCTAGATAGGGGATATATTATCTTCCGGACCATGTATGTACTTCCACATTCGCCGTACATACAATGAGGGAACAGTTGTTTGTTTTTACAAGAATGCAAAGTTATATATTGTTGTTGCATTCTTGTGATGTTATTGGTAGAAAGAGGGGTGATTAAGGAAATTAAGAAAATCTGCGTAATTTTAATAGTTTTGAAATTTAGTACGTCCACTTGTGCTTTTAGGTGTCCAGGGTGAACAAATTAAATCTAATGAAAATGATTAAATATTTATCATTGGATATAATATGATATGAGTGATAACGAGCAAAGATGTCGCTGTCTAGCCTAGTGTCACGAAAACGGCATAAGTACATTGATCTCTAATGGACGAGTGTCTGAGAAATAACTAATGATTTAGGGCAAAATTATTAATTATAGGTAGTTACTTTACCTCAATAACTACAGTTTTTTCTCCATAAACAGTATGACTATTTGGTAAGAAGCAAGTAATGGACTAAGTCGCTATTTAAGCGCCTTGAAATAACGAAAAGTTGTTACGTTTTTTTTTATGCATTAACACTCTAAAACTCACCAATGAATGTCGAAATCTATATCATACGCGTCAGAAACAATGATACACATGTTTTTTTTTATAATTCTGGTTCACGAAAGTAGAATGCATAAAAATCTTATATCAAATAATTGTAAACAATCTGCCGATTACTGTCATAATATAATATTACAGCTGGCTAATTCAATTGGTATAGTCCATTTCAAATACGAAGGCCCGATGCCACACGAAACTTTTGTCATTTAATTGGTCCACTACAAATTGGCACGTGTCGT
>JALPQI010026014.1:0-14280 GCA_025490895.1 Thaumatotibia leucotreta | reverse complement strand
TATTTCTATATTAAAATTCAGCTCAAAGTTTAGTAGAAAAGGGCCCTTATGCTAGACCGCGTTCGAAAATGTGAAAACTGTTGTTAAAAAATGTTGTAATTACTTGCAACTTTTGCTTATAAGTGAGTTTATGTTATATAGGTACGATTCAATGAAGTACTTTGATACCTCATTTAACAAATTCGATATTAGCAGTAATGGTGGGAAACGAATCAGGGACTGTTCTCAATGTTCCAACTTATGATTGGGCCAATTTTTTTAAGGACAAAAAACCCGCTACGATTCCCGGCTTACTAAAATATGCACATTTTAAAGCTGAGAAATCTCAACATGGTGTAATCTCGTGCAAAAAATTAACATCCGACGATGTTGATCTGCGGTGCAATGTTTTCAAAGACACTTTTGGAGCCGAAATGCCTGAAATCATACAGCCACAAGGTCTCTCTTTTGACAGGCAAAAATACCTACACGACAAAATTCGGCAATTCGTACCTGCTGAATCGCAAGATATACTTTGCGCTGCACCTTCTACAGTGTGTGGTCTTTAACACGGGAGAAAAATGAAATGAGTGACTCCTTAGACTATCAGCAATAATCCTGTAAAGGTCCCGGTGTTTCAAAGTGGTTAAGTTCGGAGATATTGTCATTCAAAGCTATGGACCTTTAGTACTGGATCTTGGCATCACGATGTCGTAGCTTGTCAGTCGCAAGACATCTTGATAGTATAACCAGGTAGGAAGTCATAACAATAATTTTGTTTGCATTTTTACACTAATTTGATACGGTTTTAAAAAAAAAATTGTACATTTTTCAATGATTCAAAAATGATAAGTTATTGATAACTTTTAATTCAAGTAAATGAACCCATAATAATGAAAAAATACATCAACAAAAAATTACAAAAATTTTTTTTTTTTTTAATTACAATATGTGGAAATGATTGTTGATCAGCTTAATAATGCACCGTTTAAATTTTCACCCCGGTTGTAGGCCACACACTGTATAGTGGCATCCCAAGATCTACTTAGAACTTTAATAGACTATGTGGAACAGCCATTTCAAACGGAACCCGAACCGATTCCTAGTACTTTTACTGAAGAAGTACTAGCATCAAATAGAAATTGTAAAAAACCTACCGAACCCGGATCGGCTCCTAGTACTTCTGCAGAAGAAGTACTAGTAACTACTACAAAACGTAAAAAGCCGACATGTAGCTACTGTGGCGAACTCGGCCACAGGAACCAAATACGAAATTGTGTGTATTTCTGTAAGAAAAGAAAAGCAGAAAAAAATAACACATAAACAGTAATGACAGTTAGAGATCGCCATGTCGTAAAACTTATCAGCTACCGATGTATTATTTCTCCCATATACTAGTAGTCGCTCCAAGGTTTCTTCCTAAAAAAATAATTTTACTCAAAGTGGTAACACGATGACACGATAAAAAACACTACTTAACACGATTTTCTTCTTATTCTAAAAATGATACTTAAAATGTGAAATTGTAATCTTCGCTTTTTTTTCAATTATTATCCTATTATCTTTTAATCAAACCTCTTGTCTCTCTAGATTAAAATGTGATTTTTAAAATCTAAAATTATTTCACATTATAAAAATAATTACTTATTCTTACTGTTAGCTATTGAAACATTGCCTCGTGGCTTCAACTTATAGGCAAACTTGATGTCACGTGGCAATGTTGCAGCAGTTGACGGTACGTAGTTTATGAATGATCCCTTATTGGTGACATTATCGGTGGTAAGATATGTTCTCTTGCAATATACTAAGTGTCTTAAATAAATAAAAACAAATATTAAGGGACAATTTTATACAAATCGATCTGGTAGGTACTGTGTGAATTGATAATTATAATAAACGTTTTATGAGAATTACTGATAAACCATCAAGATTTTAAGTTAACTTCATATAACATTTTTTCTTTGGTATTCTATTGTTATACAAGATTAGTAACTAAATAATGTTTTTATCGTTATATACTTCAGCAATGAGTAATTTTTATCTGTGATTGGCCATAAGGGCCCTTTTCCCAAAGGTATGGGAGTCAATCTGTGATTTTTATGTAACTTTAATCATTTATAAATAAAAAAATAAGACATGCAGAATAATTCTGACACTTTTGTTACAATTGTGTAGGCTGATTAAATATAATTTAGAAGTCTCTAAATAAAAAATATTATTATTACTATAGGAGCAATGTTAAATTCTGATTGTGATATTCTGATTAAAATATACATATTTAATAAACTATGTGATTTTATTTCTATCCTTAAATGTAAGTTGAAATATGTGTAACTAATTACTATAGTTCAGATGGTAACGTATTAGAAGAAAAGGAAAAAAAAACATTTTTCTTTTTTTTTTCTTATAAGCGACTTGCTCTAATCAACGGCCGATTTTTCATGATCTGGAAGTCGATGAGACAAAATCACAACTGATTCTCAAACAAATGCACCTTGAGATACATAATCAATCGTCATCTATGTAACTTCCAATGGGAACATCCTTAAAGTGAGTTTCAAACTTCTTTTAACGTTTTCTCAAAAGTGCAATACTTAGCATGTGTAGGTTTGATGATTTAAAAAAAAAAAGTACGTGGCCTAGGGTCATGATTTTTTTTGTATTAGATAGCTTATTTAATGCAAATTTAGGATCTATGCGTAACTCAATACCTGCCATAAGGGCCCTTCCGTGATGGACTGCCACATATAATTCCATTCCTATATCTTACGTAACAACTTATAGGTTTAAGGCTGGCCTCACCTTAGATGTGATATTTATCTTATTTTTTTGTTTGCCTTTTCAGGTCAGCAAAAACATGATGTTCAACAGCGAGAAGAATTGCCAAATCGAAAAAATGTTCGGCATCAGTTTGGAATCAAATTCAGATGGGAAGAATCTAATTGTCGCTGACTTTCTTCCTGAAGCTAGGGCCATCTATTCTCAGAAAGTAAAAAAAGGATATTACTTGCAAAAAATAAATGGCATTGATGTTAACTCCTACAACATTAACAGTATTCTGCAAGTAGTTGCTGATGATTATGACAACCCTAAGCTCCAGTTTCAAGTTGTGGTCGAAGGGCCCTCTTACGATATAGAAAAGCTGCTCACATCAAAATTAGCTCCGGAAAACTCTCTAACACAGCTCCTGAAAGACTCAAACTGCTCTGTTTTGTATATATGCTGTAATGATATTGAATACCATAGCAATGATGACAAAGGTGTTCTTTATTGCTATCCGAGGCCTTTTAATCAAAATTTCCTTTATAACACTAGAGGAGCGTATGTGACTTTAAACCATTTGGCACCTAAATCTCTAGGGACAAGCCAGCCTATAACTTCCACTGTATTACATAATAATTCTCTCATAAATATTGCATACATGTCGCACTATAGCGACTTATTATTAGTTGCATTTCCGAATAAAATAGTAGATTTATTTGCTGCTAAGAGAGTAATCATTGAAATAACGAGGACTTTAGAGTTTTTGTATGGTTCTCTAAAAACTTGCTTCACTAAGCCTAATAATGTTGATAAGTTAGACAGCTTATTTTCAAGAATATTTATTAGTTTGTTATTCAGTAATATTGATAAAGGTGATAAGAGCAATGGGTTGTGTTTTGAGGACGTTTTAGCTGCTCATTCTATTACGCTCCCTTTAGAAGTTAGGGTGCAAGTGGATGAGGCTTTGACAGAATTACAGGCAGCAGATTACAGGGAATGGGTATGTAAAGTATTATATTGTTCCTTATTTTATTAGTTCCTTCTTTGTATTGAAAATAGGCATGATGACTGGCAAGTCAATTCAGCATCTTTCGAACTGTCTAAACGATCACCACTATGGAATTTTATATGAAATACTCAAAAGTGACGTCACGTTTGAGTACTGCCAAATGACCTACTCTTTTAAATTCTTTTAAATTTATTAAATAGAAGTTCTGTACAAAAATTACTCCAATCTACATCTTAGTCATAATTTCTTCGTGTATTATGTCGTGGATAATGTTAAATAATTTATTTTAACTACAGTCATCATCCCTATTGCCATAGCCTAGATTTTTAGCAATGTCACAACAATTTTTTTCAAAATCCTTTGATCCTGGATAAAGATGGACTCAATTAGCATCAAAAATACTCTGTCAAAATGACCACTGGTCACAGACTATGTTTTATCCAAAGTTTAATTTATGACTGACTGAAGGTCTCTTTTGAGCAGTTTTGTTTGACCCAAGACGAAGGTCTAACTTGACTTACCGTGATATAATGTGGTTAAACTACAAAAACTATTCTTTTTTACAGACTGATGACATTGAAAACTTTCAAAGACTGTACATAGTAATCGGAACTTGCTTATATTACTCCGGCCACCTCCTTAGTTCTCACTTACAAGACGAAGAATTGTTTGAAATCAACTCATTTTTAAAACTAAATGGAATATTAAAGTTAAGTGCGGAGAAGGAACTGGAAAAGCTAGTAATTTGGAAGGAAGTTTACATAAATGAATATAGGAAACAAAATAAAAATGATGCCAATGAATACAGGTACATATCTGAATAAATTTACAATATATTTTAAGATAAAACATGTGCATTGTACATGTAATTACCTATTCGCATCTCCCCCTTGGATAAATTAATTGGAGAAAGAAAATCGATTAGTCACTTAGTTTCGTGTCTTATGCTCCTTTTATTATTATTACTTTGTTAACTCATTGCAAACTCTGAGATACCTACAGGCTTTGGTTAGTTAGGTATGTTTGGGGTGTGCCAGTCATCATTTGTCTATTTTTTTTGTAGTGGTAGTGCAACTAAACTTACTCTTACATTGACTTACGAATGGAACTTGTCCTGCTATAATATCGTCAGCCTCCATAGCCTAGTTGGTAGTGTCCCTGCCTACGAAGCTGGAGGTTCCGGGTTCGAATCCCGGCGAGGGCAATATTTGTGTATTTATTTATCACAAATATTTGTTCCTTGGTCATGGCATTATTCAATATACTCTATGGTCATGGCTGTCTATGTATTTAAGTATCTATATCTATTATATATATCGCGGCTTGGTACCCACATCACAAACCTTAATTGAGCTTACCGTGGGGCTAGGTTGATTTGTGTAAAATGTCCCAAGATATTTATTTATTTAATATAACTTTTAGTTTGTAGGAGTAGAAGACAAAATAGTTAGTGTATTATTTTTGATAGAATTCCAGATGGTCGCTGGTTCTTGCTAGTGGCTGGGAAGGGTCACTTTATTCTGGCCACTTTGATGGAGGCTGGAGGCTGTACTGAAGACGTAAGTTATTTACCCACTTATCCATAAATAATCACCAAATTAGAAAAAAAAAACTGACTTAAACCGATATCTCTAAGAACTCAATCGCATCATCACCGTTCTTTTTGGAGTCGGTTAAAAAAAGAATTATCGTAATCGGTTGGCGTGATATTGAGTTATTCGTTCATTTGTCGTGCACGTGCTTAATTCAAATTTAAAAACTAGACCAAATTAAAATGGAACAAATCGGTGAGCACTAGCTTTCAAAAAAATGAATCATCAAAATCGGTTACATGAAAAAAATATACAATCGAATTGAGACCCTCCTTCTTTTTTTTAAGTCGGTGAAAAATACTAAGAGCTTTAAATAATATTAGTTAATTTACGTTATGTCTCTACAAAACACATAGGTCAAAGGAAGGATAGATAACAATAAACGTTTACCTATCTATTTAGCTAGAGTCGATTTTATGAGCGCGCGGTGACGGCTGAAATAATACATTTGTCACCACCCCATATCTTCCTATGGGTGTCGTAAGAGTCGATTAAGGGATTAAAGTGTCAATGAATATTCTTTTATAGAAGACTTATGATGGGCAGCATCATAGAGGACACACTACTGCGATCACCAAATTGGTCATAATTGTCATAAAGTAGCCGAAAAAGGGTTATTCCCATCTGTTACCCCCCATCTGATACCAGTGGTAACAAATGGGATTGTTTTTCCACGTGTTACCTAGTGGAAACAGGTGGGAAATTATACATTACGATACAAGTGCGAAAAAAATTAAGTTCGAAACGTGTGGAGATAAACTATTTCGTTTTCGCACCAGTATCGTACGACGTTTTTCAGTACATATGGCCCTCCGACCTGGGAAGATATCGACCTGACGTAAAAATGAGCCGCTTCTCGCACTAACGCTTAAAAAAGGCACCATCAGTACTAAAATAGTACATTACGACACAAGTGCGAAAAACATGAAATTCGAAACGAGTGGCGATGTTTTAAAGCACGACCGATAGGGAGTGTTTTAAATCGACACGAGTTACAAATTTCGTTTTTGCACGTGTCTCGTACGACGTTTTTTAGTACAGATGGCCCTCCGAAGTTTAAAACCTGACGTAAAATGACACACTTCTCGCACTAGAGCCTAAAAAAGGCACCATCTGTACTAAAAAAAATATTTTAGTGAGTGTGTTACTACTGGGATTTTCTTCCCACTTGTGACTAGTAAAATATTTGGTGGTAACTACTAGAAAAAAAATCCCAGGAATATTTATTTCGAGTTGTTCCCACTGTGTCAGATGGGTAGTAACAGGAATAACCCCGAAAAAAAACTCACGCGATTTATGCATGAGCCATTTTAAGAATGTTCCATGATATTTTTCATTCTGTTTTATTGTTTACCAGGCAATAGGCATCACCCCTCCTTCGCCGTTCTACGTAGAAGAATGTGAGAGCTGTATCGACCTTCTTTACGACGTGGGATTAGACAGGTATTTTAACATTATCTTCTCAATGTGTCCTATTCTATAATAAATTGCCCGAAGAGTTATTTAATTTATCAATTCCAGCATTAAAGAAATATATGAAAATGCTTGGCCCAAATTAAATGATTACAATAAATTAAAATAAACTTTTGCATGTTTTCTTAGATTTGAATGACAAATTTTATTTATAATATGGCAATGTAATTTTTATTGGGTAATTGTGATATTTTATTTTTGTTGTGTTAACTCTGTAAATTACCTAATTTAATTATAATTGTGTATGTTTACTATCAAGTGTAGAAATATTGACGATGCAAAAGCGATCCAGCGGATCCTACTTGAATAAATGATTTTTTATCTTTTTATCTTTATCTCGACAAAGGCATGGAAAAGAATTACATTATACTTACTTTAACACGTTCGACGCCGGTGACACACATATGTGACCGAAAAAACTGTACTCCTATGCCAGTGACACACATACGTGATCAAAGTAATCTTATTCTTATGCCACTAGCATTAATCAAGTTCTCACTCCTATGCCAGTGGCATCGAAATACGAACGTTTTTGACACAGTGCTGTGTCACCGGCATAGGAGTACAATCTTTTCGGTCACACATGCGTGTCGGTTCACTAATGTTTAACCAAAACAATGTTAGCAAATATTTATTTTACAACAAACGTTTCACCAATGTAGTAAGTGGCAAAAATGTTATTCCGCAAATGCAGGGCCTGATTTAGGGTTCTGACCGCCCTAGGCTGACTATGAATACCCGCCCCCCTGCGCCTGTCCTGTCCTAACTTTTCATTCAATTTCCGGTGCAACTAATTACTACACTTGAGTAGCTGTAGATAAATGGAAGTCGCAATAATTCTAACACTTATATTTTTACAATCTTATATATTATGTGTTTCGTTCGACTTCGGAGATCTTCAGGATGTGAGAGCGTAGCGTCTCCCAATGACCGATAGATGCCGCTAGCGTCTATGAAGCCGCTCCACAGCCCGTAGCGCGCCGCTGTGACGTAGTTTCCGCTCAAACAGCTTCCTGTAACTAACCAGCTCGCACCCGGCGACTCGCCGCCATTGCATTGTTTCGTCGACCGTCTTGGCCGAAGGTCCGCATATTTTTATTTAAATTCGACACGTGGTCTTTAACTTTTCGATCGACTTAATTCCCAGTAATTATATTTCGGAACTTCTGCTCGAACAGAAAAGTTATTTTAAGGAAGTCATTTGAAGTGTTTCGCTAATCGTCAAGAAAGCGGTCTATCGTTAAATATTTACGACGAAAATTTAAGATTCGAATTTTAAAATTTCATTTCGAATAATCGAGTTCCCGAAGTATTTTCGAACCGATAACGTCCGTCGCGCAATTTTCAAGAGTGACTTCGATCTACCCACTTTTTCTGGCGAAATACGTTCTCGACCACGATCGTGTTTTAAACGTTACCGTCGTTCAGCCGTAGGCGTTTCCGAGATTTTTTAAGTAGGAAATCGTCCGATTAACGCGTGTTTTTTAATCGCGTTACTTCTCATACGGTAACGTAAGCCGCTCCGCACCCGACGAGAGGAAACGTGCACCGCGATCATCGTGTCGCCGCGGGCAGCGCGGCGCCGCAGGCCGGGGGCGGTTCACGCGCCGCCACGTCGCCGGCGCCGCCGTGTCGCCGCCGCGGCCGGGCGCGCCGGGGGCCACCCCGCGCTGCGCCGCCGGCGCCGGGAGCTGCAGCTGGACCTGGGTACTCTTTACGTTTTCCGCTCTCGGATCGATTGGTGAGTTAGCTTAATGATATTCTATTAACCCAAGGAGTCTAGTCTGCGGATGGCGACGAATGTTGTGATGAGACTGACGTGGCGCCATGTGGACGCCACCGGTCCTGACCTCACTAGCTGCCACGTGAGCGCTGGCCGCCACGTGGTCGCCACTGGCTGCCACGTGGGCACCACCGCGCCATGTGGGTGCCACCGATCCTGACCTCACTGGCTGCCACGTGGGCACCAACGGTCCCGACTTCATTGGCCGCCATATGGGTGCCACCGATCCTGACCTCACTGGCTGCCACGTGGGCACCAACGGTCCCGACTTCATTGGCCGCCATATGGGTGCCACCGATCCTGACCTCACTGGCCGCTACATGTTCGCCACCGATCCTGACCTCACTGTCCGCCTCGTGGGCGCCACCGGTCCTGACCTCACTGGCCGCCACCTGGGCGCCACCGGTCCTGATCTCACTGGCCGCCACCTAGGCGCCACCGGTCCTGACCTCACTGGCCGCCACGCAGGCGCCACCGGTCCTGATCTCACTGGCCGCCACCTGGGCGCCACCGATCCTGACCTCACTGGCCGCCACATGGGCGCCACCGGTCCTGATCTCACTGGCCGCCACCTGGGCGCCACCGATCCTGACCTCACTGGCCGCCACAGGGGCGCCTCCGATCCCGACCTCACTGGCCGCCACGACGGTGCCACCGGGGCGGGGACTCCACTGGCTGCCATGTTGGTGCCACCGGGCCTGACGTTGCTAGCTGTCACGGGGACGCCATCGGTCCCGACGCTGGCCGCCACCGGTCCCGACGCGACTGAACGCCACGTGAACACCACCGGCCCTGACTTCACTGACGCCATGTCGGTGCCGCCGGCCCCGACGTCACTAGCTGCCACGTGGGCACCACCCGTCCTGAACTCACTGCTCGCCACGTGGGTGCCACAGGTACTAACGTCATTGAGTGCCATGCCGGCACCACCGATCCCGTTTTTTGACGGGGTGCCACTACGATGCTACCGATCCCGACCTCACTGGGCGCTACAACGGTGCCACCGGTCC
The DNA here is from genome assembly GCA_025490895.1 of Thaumatotibia leucotreta. Lineage (NCBI taxonomy): Eukaryota > Metazoa > Arthropoda > Insecta > Lepidoptera > Tortricidae > Thaumatotibia > Thaumatotibia leucotreta. Next base: position 4,671 of record JALPQI010026014.1, on the reverse strand, counting down.
TCGCCTCATTGGCTGCCGCAACCACGACACCGGTCCCGACTTCACTAGTCGTCGCGACGGCACCATCGGTATTGACCTCACCGGGTGCCACGGGACACCGCTGGCCACGAAATTATAGTCACCATGATGACATTACAGGTAATAATACTGCCGTTCGATGCTGATGCTGTCCAGGCATGGCGGTATAACCCACCTCCATGTTGCTGCCGATCACGAAACCGCTACATTCACGCGACCACCGCAATGGCGCTACAAGTCAGAATACAATTGGTCCGATGAAGTTCATTGTGCAACTACAGTGGCCCGCCAAGCCGATACAATGACGCCACGATAACGCCTCGCTGCCGGCTGCCAACTGGCCGGATGACGCCACCGCCCGCGATATTCGCCATACGGCGGAAGCTCTGCCCAACGCGAAAGCGCCAACGACTCTTTGTCAGTTTGGCCCCCCCCATATCACGTAAGTAACCAAGCTGATGCCGGCAACCACCCTGGCGCCGCCTGCCGAGCGGAAGCATTGCAAACCACAGTCTGGTGCTCCTGCTTCGGGTGTTCCTGATAGACATACACGTGCCTACTGCAGCTGGGGGATTGCAAACCCCTCGTTCTCGATCGAGGATCCGTTGTAGTGGCTGACCGAGTCACAAGGAACTGCGTCCTATTGTTCTGTAGGAAATCTGTACGTTGTATCTATATTCAAAAACTATCTGCAGTCTCCCACGATCCAATACAGCAGAAGCAGGAACACTTAGTGCACACTGCACCAAACCGAAGACCTGTTCGACAATGAATGGAATCTGTAACGTAATATCTCAAATTATTCTACAAATGTTTGACCAGCCCCGGATTCCTCAGACACTCAAATCCGCGGGCCTGCTTTCTGAAAACTGGTGGTATTGACAAGGTTTGGAAACAGATCTCTTATAATCTCTCTACTCGCACTCGTTCTCCAACTATACGGGGTCCTCCTCATAAAACGAACCATTTCTCCGAGGGCAATAAACAAATTTGGGACAAAAACCCCCGGTCGTAAGCGAGCTCGAGATACAGCTGCACGAGGAAAGAGGCCATGGAGAGATAGCTCGAAACACCGGTATACTCGTCACAGAAAATAAATTCTTCGTTTTTATCTAAGCGTATTGCTATGCCCGGTGCTATTCCTACACAGATTATTCTTTCCCAGAGCCGATTAAAGGTCTCTCATATTAATAGCTGAACTTACTTACTCCTCTAGCGCTACGATCCAAAGAAAGTCCTGGTCCCCAACACGACTGTTCACCTCTGACTCCGGTCCTGGGCAGTTTTAGTATACTTAATATTATTTGTAAGTAAACAATTGGATGCGTCCGTGACTGCGTCCACATGATACATTTCTGACCAACGTTTGATCACCTATCAAGACTATTTCCTGATAGCAATCCAGTCGAAAAAGTAGTACAGATTACCAGATCGCCCCCCATCAACCTAGGTTAGCAAATATACTACCTGAAATACGTTACAATCCTTACTCAAACCATAGCCACAACATTTGCGTCCTGCAGGGAAAATAAGGTAAATGATTGGTTGTGAGACAGCCTGTCTCGCGTCCAACGTCGTGCGCTCCTAGACGGACTCAACCTTACGAACTTGGGTATCCATGGAGGCTGGTTGCACTATCGCAGGCCCTAACACTGCTTCGGGCGATTACAGAGTCCCATGCCAGCTCCCATCTCATCTGCCAACCGGACTCTTGAGGGAATCTCCCATGGTGAATTAAGAACGTAATAAAATACGTTCATATCGAGGTAAGAAGGAAACACTATACTGAGTATATTGATCAACGCACCGCATTCTCAGTCGGTCCTCAACAGGAAGCCGGTGCATGGTCTCCAACAGGGAACTTGCACTGCGACTCCAAAAAAAAAAAAAAAAAACTACACTTTAAAACTTAAGGAGAACCTGAGGAGATCGATAGTTAGTATGATTATTAGTTACAACGACCAACGCAGAAAGTATTGGCATCAGGGAATTGCCTACGCACTACAGGTCCAGAACTTACGGAACCAGTTCGGTTCATATACCTACAGGTCGGTACTTTCAGGAAGTCGACGGACGAGCTAGGGGACTCTGCGCCCCCGAGCGGCACCAGCGCCCGGAGGCCACTGAGCAGATCTTCACCCGCTAGGGTACCCCGTCCATCGACCTGTTCGCTCACCTCAAACGTTCACGTGCCACAGTATGTCTCAGTCTACTGGCCCTAACTGAACACACGATGCGTTGAGGTAAGCGGAACGCTGCTACACCGACGCTGACTGACCAGATCAAAAGAAAAGTCTGCTGGTGTTCCGTTGGCGTTTCTCCAAAGTAAAAACAGGTACGCCCATATGGAAAATAGTCATCGTGGTACGCTAAAAATAACATCGTCTGCCAGTTGGCTCATCAAAGCAAGTGACGAAAATATCCTCTCATATTTTATCGCATTTAGCGTAGCGAACGATAATCTCTGATTAATATTATTTGTAAAGTATTTATTTGGCGAAACCTTCGCCTTCAAGGTGCCTGTTTGATTAAACGCTTAAAGAATACTAGTTTTAATCTGAACAGCTGTACGACATATCAGAGAGAAACCCACATATGGAATGTTAATACCGAGTTTAGAGTCCATGACCTTACACTGTACTGTATTATACGTAGACAATTATTCTAATAATTCTCACTTAATTATTTCCTTTCTGAAATTCCGTTCTAAATTAGATTCGTATAAATTACCGAAAATGTTATGTGAAACTTATGTGTAAAAACTGCGGATGAGTAAGTCCTATATATAATCTGCGGATATCTACTCTGTAGATGTATGCAAATAGCATGTCAACCCAACCGAAAAGCCTCGTTTGAGCCTATTCTTAACCTCTGAATGCAAAGCGATGCATCATGTATTCTTAATTTTATTGACTACACGTCAAAATTCATTGGTTGGTTTAGGGCAGTTGAGCCCTAACATTTCTGCACCCGCTGACTCGCCACCAGGAGATAATAGACAGGTCTCACATCCTGAAGATCTCCGAAGTCGAACGAAACACATAATATGAAATTTTACCTTCCAATAAAATTAATATTATGTTTTCTGAGACTTCGGAGATCTGGATAATGCCTTCCTGGTGGCAATATTTTATCAACCTTTACATTCTCCTCAACAATGAAATGGCGGCGAGTCGCCGGGTGCGAGCTGGTTAGTTACAGGAAGCTGTTTGAGCGGAAACTACGTCACAGCGGCGCGCTACGGGCTGTGGAGCGGCTTCATAGACGCTAGCGGCATCTATCGGTCATTGGGAGACGCTACGCTCTCACATCCTGAAGATCTCCGAAGTCTCAGAAAACATAATATTAATTTTATTGGAAGGTAAAATTTCATATTTTGTTAATTTTGGCCTTACAGTATAGGTACAAGAAATTAAATTTTATAAAAAAAGATATTAAATACTTGTGACAATTGGTTTATTAAGTAGGTACCTACTTTAAGAATTTAAAACATTATACGAATTTCTTTTTCCTAGCCTTCTCGTTCGCGAATCTTTGCACAATAATATCAAAATTAACATTTTGTGTAAAATCGTTTTCTATAAGCAATATAGCAAGAGCGTCAAGTATGTGTTGTCCAAGAGTAGAGCGTAAGTAATTTTTGACTCTTTTCAATGCAGAAAAGGATCTTTCGCCACTACAATTGGTGACACTCATTGTTAAAAAAATCTTAATATTATTTCTACATTTGGAATAGGAACCTGTTTAATTTTTTTAACAATTGTAGCACACTCTTTGGAGTTAATTTTGATGGATCAACAAAATCTTTATCCTTTAATAACTGTGCCAAATGGACACACTCGACAGGAAACGCGTCTTCTATATCCAAATCATACAGTTCCTGCAAGTCTTTCGCCTTGGTTCTTATCACGTTGTTATCGTCTATTTTAGGTAATTGCCATATAAAACCAAATTTTGACTTTACAGTACCGGAAAAAAATCTATCGTATTGTGATATTTCTGTAAAATATTTCAAAATAGATGAAACCAAGGACTGAATTTGTTGATAACTAATCAAAAAAGCTTGTATTGATTTATTTTAGGCCAAATATATGGTAACAGGCCGGTACATATTTCATAAATCAATTTAAATTCCTATTTCTGGAACATAGCGTCTGTCACTTATAGTATAAAAGTCGATAAAAAACAGAACATTGTGCTAATTCGTAACAATATTTGTAAGAATTATCAGTTTCGTCATGGGAAGACCTCGTGGAAATAAAAACTTAACAGTAGCTTTACAGGAAGCAATTATAATGGGGTACAAAAATGGCTTAACGCAATCGACGCTGGCTCGGCAATTTCAACTTCATCAGTCGACTATATCGAAGGTTTTAAAACGCGAAAAGCTTTACGGATGTGTAAAAAAGCCCAACAGACCTGGTCGCCCACGCTGCACATCACATTTGGTTGACCGCAATATTTTGAGAATAGCCAGAGACAATCCACGATTCACGGCGAGCGACGTTTTGCGAGAAATATCGGCTGGAGATTCAGTTTCTGTGACCGTACGTACTATAAGAAATCTTCTAATTGACGGTGGACTTCGTGCTCGTCGCCCTGTTAAGAAACCACTTATTTCGAAGAAGAATCGGACTGCTAGAAAAAAATATG
>JALPQI010026013.1:0-12245 GCA_025490895.1 Thaumatotibia leucotreta | reverse complement strand
TTCCCGTTCAGTATTGTACTATACAATATTACTCTTTATACCTCTCTGAGGAGCCGCTTAGGCGTATAATGGCTCTATAAGTTACCAGAATCGATATTATACTACAAAATAACGTGACAATGCGTTCAGAATCCCAAATATCTAGTCAATATAATTCGGATTAGAGCAATAAATGAGATGGGTTCGACCGTTCATTTGTATCGGCGTATAATTTAAATTCTTTAACGCCAATGTTCAAGATTACTCGGCGAGATACAGCCGGGCGCCCGTGTCGCAGCGACAACCACTGAATAAATTTATATTTCCGACCGACAGCCGAACAGACTCCGAGACTTCTTTGTAGATAATTCCACCGGTAACGTTGAATGACTCTATTAACAGCTTCCCTTTTTGGGATAAATTTCGACGTTAGGCGCTGTCACAACTCGTCCTATCTATAGTGCGGACCTTATCGGCATAAGGGTGAAGACATACGGTGATTCCTGAGTCACTAATAACCTCGCATACACTGTACATGTAAGTCATACTGAGATAACCTTTTAGTATGGGACCTCAACATTTTCAAATAAATTTGTTGTGTGATTTTAATAATTTTGTATCGGAAAGTAACTTTTTTCGCGGTTTCGGCGTTGCGTTGGTCCCATACTAAAAGTTGTTCAGTATGACTTATACAATGAGCTTTCCTTATGGGTACCTTGTATACAGTTCGAGGTTCTTAGTGACTTATGTCATATCCTGTATATCAGCATGCGTACGCATTTTGTCTATTGAGATTGGCCGTTTAGAACCTATGACATTGCGTACGCATCCGGAAAGCTGAACGCGATCTCATACTACAGTGCTATTTTAAATACTCAAAATGCGTGTGCATGCTGATATGATAAAACTTTCTTTATGGCTACGCGCATATGCGTATATTTTTGAATATTAATTATCTTATGCTGTATTAAAATATCAAAGTCATGTTACATTTTATTACAATAATAAAATAATTCTGAAATCTTGAAACGTTCAAAAGTCGATAATATGATTTCAATGAGTGTGGAAACAGAGAAGTAGTAGATGATGGTTTCTACGATCTGCAGGTATAGTTTAAAAAATCGGCATCCAAAGTCAAACCATAGCGCCCGTTGCCGCACTATGAATCGAAGAGGTCGTCCAAAGATTGCTCGATAAAAGTAAAATGTCAATAACCACCTAATTGGGAGAGAACACTCCGCCACAATCAAGCCGTCCGTCCCCGAGCGAGAAACAAATAAATATTGTAACACGTACGAGATAATTCTACCGATAACTTAATGTGCTTACATTTCGAATCTGCTCATGGTTTTATGGGAAACTAAGATAGATTCTTTCCCTGTGATTTGTCCGGCTCCACTAATGGGATGATTTTTATAGAGCTGGTTTATCACTTAACGGTTCCACGCCAAGTCGTAAATAAGACACTAATGACTCAATTGTTTGGTACAACCACGGCTTAAGTAGGCGCGAAAACTTAATGTTTGTCAATTAGAGATAAATATTCAAATTAAATTACTAAGCTTGACAGAACCGTGTCGGATTCTCGCATCGAATTTGATACGCTTGGATACTTTATGGCGAGAGTATTCATAAGTAATTAAGGTATTGATCGATTTTCTTTCTGATATTTTCTATCGAAATTTTGAGTTGAGTATACTTTACATTTATAAACAATATGGAATTTGCCTTGTATTGAAAGTAGCATTTAAGCAATGACGATTATTTTTATGCCAGCACTAATTAAACGGATATTAGGCGGGTATTTTATTGTGGAACTTCATGTCCACAGAACAATATTTTTACACAAAAATAATAAATCATTTACAAAAACCGGCCAAGTGCGAGTCGAACTCGCGCGCGAAGGGTTCCGTACCATTATCAATTTATTATTAAAAAATACAGTTAAATCAACCTACCTCAAAAACTATAGGAGATAATTTTATCAAACCAAAAATCGTTGATAGAGTTTATTAATGTGCATAACATATTTTTTTTTTAGAATTTTATATCGCTTAGTTTAAAAAATAGAGGGGGGGGGGACACATTTTCAGACTTTGAGAGTTGATATCTCGAAAACGGTTTGCTCAAATCAAAATGAGATTTATAAACCTTCATATCATTTTCAAAGACCTTTCTATTAATACCCCACACGCTTATATACAACTAAAAAAAATTTTTTTCCCTCAGTTACATGTATGGAGGGCCCCCACCCCAATGGTTTTTTTTACAATTTAGTATCATAATCCTGTAGCGGTTCATACAACACATATCCTTACCAAATTTCGTTGCTGTAGCATTTATAGTTTCCGAGTAAATAGGCTGTGACAGACGGACAGACGGACAGACGGACAGACGGACATGACGAATCTATAAGGGTTCAGTTTTTGCCATTTTGGCTACGGAACCCTAAAAACAACACTATACCTAACTATACTGGTCGACACCTACGTTCATTATAAATGTTCCTTCAGAAGTGTCAACCAGTCTAAACAGTTATGTTGTTTTTGTAAACATGCCTCCCATTAATGATATTTGTGACAGTGTCAAAATGCTAAACCTATAATGGTGCTCCCACAAGAAGTGTCATAACATGTTATATAAACATCATCTTTGATAATGCTTAGCCCCATAATGCTTAGGATGTCACCCCATCTCTCGACGTCCGAATTTAGTTGCACGAAAAAAAGCTCATAAGTGAATGTCATAACATAAGATTAATAAATGGCGGTTCCCTAGGATTGGTCGGCGCGATGTATGACTCGTATGACATTCACGAGAAAAGAGTTTTCATGAGCCTTTTTTGTCTAGCTTAAGCAAACAGGAGAGGGTAATGGATAAAAAGCCAAGATCCTGATTTTTGAAAACGTTTTAAGCATTAATCACCGCCCTCGGTACAGCTCCAGCCTTACCTCTATAGCAGCAGTTGCTTACGGAAAGGCTGAGTTTGAATGTCAGTGGGAACCAATAACCAATATCGATACACTTTTTACGCCCCGCAGATAATTTTACTGGCCTCTGTAAGGTTAGCGAGATTATAAAGAATTTATGTTATGATTGCTCAGCCAATTTGCATATAAATAATTTGTGAATTTTACGCGCGAATGATGTCATATCCTTTAGTGTTTCGTTAAGAAATGTGTGAAAACATTTCGCGAGGTAGCTTATTATTGGGTATGGTTGTTTTTACTCACTTAATGCATTTGAGAGAGTAATTTTTGGATTTTTTATGATTCTACTCAAAAGTGGCGTAATTGTTATTGGTGTTCGACTGTCATTATTATTTGAAATTATACCTCAATTTTTGAAACTTTTAAAATTGCTGTTTTTGCTTTCATAAAGGTCTCAAAATAAATTTATAATAACCCCAAAAGCTTTCTCTTTATACGCATACATATGAGATTTATTTTTTTATGATATGGAATATTTCATTAATGAAATTAAGAGATTGATGTTTAAGGGCGAAAACACCAATGATCCACTAAATGCATGATGTAATTAGGTTTGAATAGGATAAGGCCGCTATAATGATGTGTTTTACCCTGTGAACTTCTCTTTTACAATGTATACCCGTTTTAAGAGAATTCAACTCTCACAACTCACTGTAAGCAGAAAAATACCCGGAACGGGCGGTTATACATTTTGTCTGTCTTGGTCTGATTGTTTTCCATAGAAAATTTAGTTTTAGACTGCCCTGCACGGTAGAACTCAGTATGGTCTAATTTAAATAACTTTTAAATCGAGTTAAGGTTTCAAAATTATGGAATTTAAATAAAAACATATACCTATTTTAAACTGAATGATCATGTCCATACACCAACTCATGCTTATCTGATCAATAACTTCTTTATAATTTAATTTGGCTATATCGGACAGCGACGCGCGTAGGCTTAATAATTTATTTAGGCATAGAACTGCTTACAGCTGGGAGTGTCAGCGAATGTTCATATTATGTAGATGGAGACTATCATTAACAAATTGCCGATGTTGAGGAGGGTTTATGGGCCCGTACGTGCGAAATGCAGGCACGGGACTATTCTGAGAGGCTTTCAAAGATGAAACAAGAATACTTTTCGATGATGCAGAGTAACATTTATATAAATTATTATAATTTGTAATTAACGTAGTAATTTATTGTTTTAGTTTTAAACATTACAATTTAGTTTTAGTTTGTACCAGACATAGAGCAATAAGAGCAGTGTGCTATGGTAATAACGTGATACGGGGGCGTGAGTTTAACTGTATCAACTGCGTAACTTAGGTTATATTCATTCTTCTTTCTTGCTCGCACCAATAAGCGAGTATGAGCGGAATGAACAGAAATTAAATTACGCACTCAATGCAACTGCATTGACCGCCGACAGCTCATGATACGGGTATTTGGGTAACTCATTAGAAATAAAAAATGCTATTGCAATGACTACTTCCCAGATATGAAATGAATTTAGTGCTTAGGATAATTTGAATATTATTTGATATTTATTTATTTGATGCTATAGGTGGCAAACGAACAGACGAATCGCCTTAATGGAAAGCAATTAACGTCGTCCATGGAATATATTTATTCCTCACGGCTTTAATAATATTAACGGATTTTATAATATTATTATTAAAGCCGTGATCACTGATCAGTAATTTAAATCACAACATATCAAATATAAATCCGCTGTATAATACATTTTTACATAAGTACCTTTCACTTATATTCTGTACCATCTCAATTATTAATTTATGATACCATTTAATTCTTATTTTTCTCTCACCGCCGCGCAGGCGGGTAGTAAGACGAAACACGATCGATACAAATGGACTCGTCCAGAATAGTGCCGCGGCCGATAAAGTTGTTCCCGCGTGATAGCCGCGAAGTGTGGATGCATGTCCGCGCGCCGATCCAATAACAATAAATTTCAGACGCCGATTGAAGCGCCGAGCGGACAGCAGCGTGCGGACTCGACTACACATTCTGCATTGGGATTTACCAAAATTACAGTCAATGCCATTAAGTAAGTACAGGAATAGAACTATGAGCTTATACGCGTAGTTCTTAAATAAACAAATAAAATTAAATAAATATCTTGAGACATCTTACACAAATCGACTTATTCCCACGGTAAGCTCAGTTAAGGCTTGTGATGTGGGTACCAGGCGACCATGTATATAATAGATACAAACATATAGATACTTAAATACATAAACAGCCATGACCAAGGAACAAATATGTGTGATAAATAAATACACAAATAATGCCTTCGCCGGGATTCGAACCCGGAACCTCCAGCTTCGTAGGCAGGGTCACTACCAACTAAACTAGCCTACGGAGGCTGACAAAAATATATCCGTGGTGAAATCAAATAATTAATTACCATAATAATATATTTGTTCTGAAACTGATTACATGCTTTCATTAATTTAATAAAACTAGCAAAAGCTAGTTTTACTAAATAAAGGTTTTTCAGTTTTCCCAAATGCGGACTCTTTGGACAAACAGACAAGTAAATTCTGATTTCAACATTTGGAAAGTAGTCAACGAGAATTAAGTTAACCTGCAGGTTTTTAATCCCTTTACGAATGTTTCATTATACCTAAAAAAAATATTATTTATCATAAAATTGTAGTACTACCTAAGGTACCCATTTAACCAAACTTATACGTAAAAAAACTGTGCACCTTACCCACTTGTAATCTTATTACATAAAGGTGCGGTTAAACTAAAAGAGCATTCGCTGTTCTAACCTCCCACTCTACGAAATTCGATCGGTACACAAAACGTGATTGGTTGATTTCGTAGAACGGGCGCTAGAACAGCGAATGCTCTTTTGGTTTAAACGCACCATAAGTAAATGTCTGAACAGAAGTCTCAAGTAGGTAAGAGCTTGATTTGTGAGTTCATTCTGCTAATGAGGCTTTGTCCTGCGATCATGTTTTTGCTCTTTAGTCAGCTTTCACGGGCTGATTTGATTGCCGATATCCGGGAAGGACCGAATCCGGACTTTTGTTAATAACAATGGGGAAAAAAGGATAATTGTCGTGCATGATATGACTGTGAAAGAGTTAAAATTATAAGGTGCTCACCTTTTGTTACCGGCTGAAAACGTCCGAGAATCGAGATCAATCCGACATGTTTAATCTTAAAGGAAAGCAGATTGCCTTCGATTCCATTTCGATTAATAGTTTCCGCTTCTAGCTTTGATAAAAAGGAAGAGTGAGGGTTAACAATTTATAGTTTTTTGTTATTCCATGAACCGGTTAAGTTTTAGAACTTCACAGAAAAATTGAGTCAGTAAAATACAGCTTTGACTTAGTTCGCTTAAAAAAGAAAGTACCTACCTTTAAATTTCTTGATACACAAAACTAAAAATAGGAAACTAGTAATATATTTTTAAGTTACACGGGCGAGGAGTCAAAGTCAAATAGAAAATTCAATATATTCACGAATAACTTTTTTTGGTTTTGACTTATTTAGATGTCCTATCTTATATAAAGACATATTGAAATAATTATTTTTTTTTGCTACTTTTTCATCAGAATAAATATAAGGTGGAAGTACTAGTACCCGACGCTGTAGCAATACTCGTCATCATAGCTTGAGTTGCCATCATGACAATACTTTATGTAGAATTTATAAAACAGTAAAATATCTTACATCAAATAAATATTCTCTGTTAACATGTTACGTATTGGTACTTCCACCTTACCCCACAGTTATCATTATCAAATTTCAACTGAATTTTAGGAACAATTAAGTTTGAACAATATTGGAACAGGCACTCTAAAGCATGTACCGATTAAAAACTGTATATTTCAAATGATACAATCGGATTGCGCTGGACTGCACTTTAGCTCCTCCGCCCGCACTCGCGCAACGACAATAAGGTTATTTTCGAGTTATTCTATTGATGAACAATGTACCCACTATTTTTGCATAAACAATATAATGATGTACTTTGCTTCTTAACTTTCGTACACTTTGTATCTAGATATTAAGTTAAGATAATTATGTATTTCTCTAGTTAAGTGAATTGTAATATTCTTTTGGAGAAATAAATTCTTAAACCATAAACCATAATTTCTAGCTTTGGAAATTAACGAGGTCTTAACTCAGCTGATTGTAGTACTTTTGTGTCACTGCTGTGTATCCGGTACTCACAGTACAGCTTCTTAGAAACCTCTTCCAAACGAACTTTTCCAAATTTATTTTTCTTTTTTTGTATTCAGCTTTCTAAATTATGGGGCTGTCGTCAAGATATGTGGCCATTCTTCCCGTGTTCCTTAAGATATCCTTGACTTATGCATACTATACTTACTCGTTTCTGGTGCTGATTTCGCTTCATTTAACTATGACAAAGAGACTAAGATTTGTATAGGACCCATAGAAAATTCACATAATATGTGTCATAATTCCTCTCACACAGTAGGTATTACTGCGCCCAAGGTAGAAGTATATTAAAGAAAACGTGGAGTTTCACCAGAAATATTGCTCACTTCTGAAGAACATGAAATCGTGTAGTGTGGAATAAAAAAAAAGAGCTTGAAAAAATAGATTTGGAAGTGGTTCGGAAGAACTTGTATTGTGAATACTGAGATTACAGTAGCTATAAAATGGACCATAGTTAGCTAATTTAAGCCCTCCTATTTAATTAAAAAATCCAGGAAGTACCTATAGCTTCTTAACTATATTTACCCGATTTATTTATTTATTTGTCAGCCTCCGTAGCCCAGTTGGTAGTGATCCTGCCTACGAAGCTGGAGGTTCCGGGTTCGAATCCCGGCGAGGGCATTCTTTGTGGTATTTATTTATCACAAATGTTTGTTCCTTGGTCATGGCTGTCTATGTATTTAAGTATCTATATGTATCTATCTATCTAAGTTTCACACTGGATTATAAACAATAAAAGATTTTTGATTTTTGATTAGATTTTTTTTTTTGATTATATATATCGTCGCCTGGTACCCACATCACAAGCCTTAATTGAGCTTACCGTGGGTTACCTAGGTCGATTTGTGTAAGATGTCCCAAGATATTTATTTATTTATTCATTTCAATTTTCCAGTTTTTTGGGATAAAATACATGTATTGTTTGGTCTTGTTATGTCAAGATTTGTAAAATAAATATTTTTCATTCCGAATGCGCAGAAGAATAGCTACTGTTCTAATATTCAGTTTCTGATATCTGTTTATTATCATAGACAAATTACCGAGAGAATAGAACTGCATAATATCATTATGTAGTTGCATGTATATACACTGTGTGCCAGTAGAAAACAAAAAAATAATGTAAACAAATATGGCTGACTTGCAATAGCATTTGTTGTCTTTGACACAAATCGTGAAACACGTTCGTAGATTTATTTTCACGTTAATACTAATACCTAAATATTAGTTTTAAACAAAAAATAAATGTCAATCTTCTTGTACTTCTAAAAGTGTGTGTTTATGAAATATGCAAGTTTGTTTGTTTTCATAGATTTTTCTTTTCAAACAAACAAACAAGCATACGGCCCGCCTGATGGAAAGCAGTCACCGTAGCCTATGGGCGCACGCAACCCCAGGGGTGTCACATGCGCGTTGCTGACCCAGTAAGAACTTGTACACTCCTCTTTTGAAGAACCCCATACTGTAGTCCAACGGGAAAACCTCGGCAGGGAGCTCATTCCACAGACGAACCGTCCGCGGGAGGAAGTTCCTCTGAAACCGCACGGTGCGCGACCATTTAGGTTGCAACGTGTGAGGATGAGCGCCCAGTCGGTGGCGAGCGGTGCGATGATGAAAAATGGACGTTGGCATCATGTCGAACAGTTCTTCAGAGCACAACCCATTGTACAGACGATAGAACACACAGGCTATACTGAACAACTCTTACAATGGGGTCAATCACGATATTTAAAAAAAAATGTCTTTTTCATACAGTTTTACCAATCGATCACGTCATTTTGTATGAAAGAGCCAACATTTTTTTTTGAGATTTCTGAGTTAGCTCCATGGTAAAAGTTGTTCAGTATAACCTACCAAATCACTCCGTTCAAGGTTTTCAGTGGCTCGTGTACGGTCAAATCGTACATAATTTTACCCTAAACTCGCAAATCAAGTAGTATCGCTGCATTTTTGGTATGTTGTTTAGACACCATAGGACAGTATAAAACCATATTTTGCAAGCAAAAAAAAGTTGTGCTAGCTGGGTAGTACGTGAAAAACTGCGAAATTTACGGCCATTTTATAGTTTCTGATTTTTATTTAAAAAACCTTACGTTTTTTGATATCATATGTAAATAAACGTTTAAAGACTAATAAATTTGCAATAAGTTGAGCTAACATGCATTACCGTAGGTCTTATAGTTTCAGAGATTCGAGACTTTAAAAAGTACCCCTTTTTGTAAACTAGATAAAATTTTGTGTTTTGCTAACGTTTTCGACTTAATATCGCCTCACCTAATTATGCTACGAAAAACATGCAATAATGACCTTATAGCGCACTTAATGTTCTTTAATTTAAGGGTAAAATTAGGTCAAATAACTTTGTAGTTGAAAGTATAAACCCGAAATTCCAAAGGCAGGAGGCTCGCTGTGTAAGTTTTTCATACAAATCCCAAGTCGAGTTGCAAAGCTGCAATTTTGGTATATTATAAAGGCTTTATAGATATATACGAAAATGCATATTAAAAGAAAAGCAAAACAATAATTTGGGCATAGGACATAAAAAACGGAAAAAAATTCGCACTTTTTTTAGTTTTTGACGTTTAACTAAAAATCTATTATCTTTTTGATACTGATTGCTATAAAACTAAGAAAGAACATTAAATTCTAAAGGATTTGAGCTACGTAGCATCACCGTAAGTTATATATATTTTGAGATACGACATTTCATAAAGTGCCCTTTTATCAAAACATAAACAAATTTTAGGTTACGTTAAAGCTATTCACTAAATATTGGCAAAACGGTTGCGCTAAGAAAAAAAAAGTAATTGTAGATAATAACTACATTAAATTTGGAACAAATTGAGCCGATAACAATTACTGTAAGTCTTATAGTTGGGGGTATACGAGGCTACAAAACATGCATTTATTTTCTTAACTTAATGAAGGGCACATTTTGAAATGTCGTATCTCTAAATCTATATAATTTAGGGTAATGCAAGGTAGCTCAAATCCTTTCAAATTTAATATTCTTTCATAGTTTTATAGCAATTAGTATCAAAAAGTTATAGTTTTTTAGTTAAACGTCAAAAACTAAAAAAAGTTCGATTTTTTTTTCAGTTTTTTACGTCCTATACCTAAATCCTTTTTTTTTCTTGTAATATGCATTTTCGTACATCCCTATAGAGCCAAATAATATACAAAAATTGCAGCTTTGCACGACTTGCCATTTGTATGAAAAACTTAGATAGCGGACCTCCTGCTTTTTGAATTTCGCGTTTTTAGTTTCAATTACAAAGTTTACTGACCTGATTTTACACTTAAATGAACGAATATTAATTGCGCTATAAGATAATTATTTCACGTTTTTCGTAGCATAATTAGGTAAGGCGATATTAAACCAAAATCATTAGCAAAACTCAACATTTTATCTAGTTTACAAAACAGGGTACTATTTGAAGTCTCGAATCTCTGAAACTTTAAGACCTACGGTAATGTATGTTATCTCATCTTGTTACAAATTTATTCATCTTCAAACGTTACCTGATACATATTGTCAAAAAACGTAAGGCTTTTTTTTAAAAAATCAGAAACTAAAAATAGACAGTAAATTTCACAGTTTTTCACGTATAACGCAGCTAGCACAACTTTTTTTTGCTTGCAAAATGTGGTTTTATACTGCCCTATGGTGTCTAAATAACATACCAAAAATGCAGCTTTACTACATGTTTTGCGAGTTTAATGTACGATTTGACCGTACTGACTGTTGTATATTAAATAAAAAGTACACATAAAAATGTAATTGACGGAAGTAATCAAATTACTTTTTGCCCATCCCTGACAGTATACTTACAACCTCACAGGCATTCTGTTTGTATTTTCTCGACTCTTGAAATGCCATCATGCCCATCATTTGTGATGGTTTTAGTATTGTACAAACTTTGTGGCTTACTGAAAAGACGGAATTAGCTTGTACCTTTATACGAATTCCCTTTTGGCAAGCGACAATAATGCGTCATTTTTACTAAGCCGTTCACATTTTACATACAATAAACCTAAATGTAAAGACATAAGATCCACCTTAAAAGTGTTACTTTTAGTAACATCCCCGCAAGTGCGAATTCAAGTCTCTATTTTTTATCTGTAGCTTTAAACTTATGCTCAAAAAATAAAGAAGCCCTATGTAACCACGTCGCTTGCAGTGCCGCTTGAGAGTCCTGGCATACGTGATCTAGGTACTGCAATATATGTTTCACGTATTCTTGAATTTCTTGATTTCGCTATAGATCTACAATAATTATGTAAACGTATATAGTATGTAGTTGTCTTTTTACATTGAGTGCCACGTGCCAGTTACTAAGTACTGCTCATTATGTATAACTTACTGTTTTATGTAGGTATCTATCTCGTTCGTACCAATATTGCAGAAGCAGTTGTGGAAGCAGTATTTGTGAATATTCGATATAGGTACTAAGTTGGAAAATGTACTAGGAATCACTACTCACACTGCACCGTGCCGAGTTAAGCCGCCCGAGGATTCAGATTTATTTACGTTTGTTACACCCTGTATAGAAAGCATGACCTCTGACCAAGGTAACTTTAAATGTCAGATTGTCTGCGCCCCTACCACGAACTCCGAAGTTCGCAAATTTCGGGGATTTGTCTCTGTCACTCTAATGACGCATTCGTTGGTGTGATAGAGACAAATCCCCGAAATTTGCGAACTTCGGAGTTCGCAGTAGGCCAACTGGCTTAACATGGGTCGATTGCAAAAAAAATATACACAGTTAATAAAATAAAATGTCATCATCATCGTCAATATCCGCCTATGATAGTCCTCTGCTGGACGAAGGCCTCTTCTATTAACTATGCGTATAAACGCATTAGGAGGAAAATGCCCATAATCACCACGCTGGGCAAGCGGATTGGCGCTTGTATGATCGCAGTAATGTGTTCACTATGACGACGCTGCTGCCCATCATCAATCTTTTATCAATGGTCAGTGACACTTCAATCCCTTAGTCGACGCTTACGACACCCGCAGGAGGAGGTGTGGTGTGTAAATGTATTCTTACTGCCGTCACCACACGGTCTA
>JALPQI010026012.1:0-17110 GCA_025490895.1 Thaumatotibia leucotreta | reverse complement strand
CTTTGTTAACAAATTACAGGACATAAAATGAAAGAACCGCATTTTCCTGAACTTTAAGACAACGGCTATCAGGGAAAAATATATTATTCATACCTTCAGAAAGCTTTACATAGCCAATTCTCTGGTTTCAGGAAAGTCGATTACTCGACAAAATCTCGACTTTATCCTGACCCACAGGAGCTTGTCATAGTAACATTGAAAGTGAAATTATGGCAACTGTCGTACAATTTGACTTTCAATGTTACTATGATACGGTCCTAAGTCCAATGGTGGGTCAGTACGCTTAGCACATGATTGGTATGTCAGTATGTCGCCGCGAGTTAGATTTTCCATCTTTTACCAACTATATGAATAATAGACGGATGGATAGTCTATCTCGCGGCGACATATTGTCGCACTGATCCTGTACCTTACTACAGGCTTACCTACTGGACTAAATTTTGTCGATAGTACATTATTGGTAGAACAAAATACTATTTTCTTAAGTAGGTATGTACATTTTTTATTCTTAATACAAAAACATTATAATCCTTTTGCTTCCAACGTGTAGATCGTATCAACCGATCTGTTTTTCAAACGTTTAGTATTGTACAGTACAGTTTCATACATTCTTGTCCTCACAAACAGTTTAAGCATATATTCCATAGGAAAACAGGTGCAGGGCGCTTTCCAGGGAGTCACGTATTTCAATTCATTCAGTATTCTTTCTGCAGGATTAGTATCAAAATATTCGTTGAAACACTTCACAAAAGAATTATCAAGTTTTTCTACATACGCTGGCAATTCCATTGGTGGTAATTTCAATTTGCCATAGAACGCAGCCTCCGTGTTAAGCATTTCGAAATGGCTGTAGACTTTTGTTTTGTTCATGTCAATTAGGCTTTTCAAAAAACCCTTAAACTTTTCGCAAGCGTGTAATCTTGAGCATTTGTATAATAAATAGCTGGACACGTAGATAATTGCATATATATCCGGCAAAGTAAATCTATAGTCGATATCCTGTAAACGAATACTGGTCCCTGTACAAGATTCGTGACAATCCAAGAAGCTGTTGTCCGCCATTTTGAAAAAATCACCCATATTGCCTATGGATTTAGGCGCGGGTGTCAAAGCGACCAAATGTTTGATGAATAATTTCGAAAAAGCTTTTGTGAATTTGACTGGAGATGGCCTATTTGATTTGGCATCTTTTTTTATTGAACTTACTAATTCAAGTAATGGCTCTAAAGAACAGAATCTTGTTTGGACAATACCAACTTGTTTCGCTACCTTTAGGGTACAAGAGATCTTCCATAAAGCTTTGAATGAAATTGAAAAGTATTTAAAGATATCAGACTCTGTATTGCCGGAATCTGTTTCAGAGCCGATATCGCTACTCAATAATTTATCTAGGTTTTTGAATAAAGAACACCCATTATCGAAAGCTTTATTTTGTGCCGAAACCAATTGAAGTTGGGAGTCGGTATTTTTATTATGAATCAATAAGACATCAAAAATATCATTAATCTTCTTTATAAAATTCGCTGTTGGTATAGCCTTTACATCTAATAGCTTATGATCAGTGTAAAAGCATATCGCTCCGCTGACAGCTTTGCTAAACAAATCTGTGGCGTGTTCGAGATTTCTCTTTTCAATAGTTTTATCACCAACTTTCATATGATCATCAGTCAATTTCGGTAACAGTCTGCCTCCATGTTTTTTATCAATATCGTAAACCTCTTTGATATATTTTCCTGAGACACTTTCATTCTCAATTAAATAATCATTCTCTAAGAATTGATCTTTGAACCTGTTCAAGACTAATGGTATATCAAAGATAGTATGCAATCTATGAGTCCCGATACTTAGATAAGGTTTCGTCAGCGAAATTAAGTGTTTTGATCTGCAATAGTTCCAAAAGAAATCTTTGTCATCCATTACAACTCCTAAAATTTTCAAACCGAAGTCTTTCAGTTTCCCGACAAGGTTTTTTAAGAAACGCTCTACGTCGTCATCGTTTTTCATGGCTGAAAAGAAAGAATAAGCAACTGGCAGGTGCCAGGGAACAATTATTCCTCGCACCATAGCTATTAAAGCATAGTTGGCTGCAATATTTTTTTTGACACCGTTTATATTATGCACTCCAATTATATCATCGCGGGCAGGATCGTAGAAGATATGTGGCTTTAAAGGCATAGCATAAAGACCCAATATGCAATATTGTTCTTTACATGAAAGTAATAACAACTTTTGTTCAAGTAATCTCGAAATCTGCCTATTACATTCAGGTCCTATATGTAGCTGAACATCTTTCAGCTCGTTTTCTTTAGGTAGTTTCCAGGCCTCTATCAAAAGTCTGTACGCCCTCGTATTAATTGTGTGTAGATTTAATGCAAATATTTTAAAGTCTCTTTCATATTTTAATCCTTTCCTTCTGTCTGTAGTCCTGTGCCTCCATTTGATGAATTTGTTAAATGCAGTAACTGGGTTGACCAAACTGACAACATTAGTTATTTTAGGCTCTGTAATTATTTTTCCCTTATTAGTTGCTCGTATAGGTACATAATTACTTACTTCAACATTCTCCTCCTCATAAAACGCGAATATTTTTCTATTCCCTAAATCAATACTATCACGTGGTTCGTTCCGACTGTACACAAACGAAAACTCTGGTTCCTCTTTATGTTCAACACTATAATTTTGGCTATTGTCACTGTAAACGTCATGAAAAAGAAACATTTTCCTATTAGGTCTGATGCATTTATATATCGTCACTTTGTCTCCAGTGTCATCACCATCACTATCATTATCTTCACGACTAGAGAAGTCAGTCTGTGATGCAGCATTCGAACTAAATATGGGGACACCTTTTCGCATCGTTGGGATATATTTCGTAGGAATGGCTGACGGAAGGAGTCCTTTACGAACATTAGCATCATTTTCCTCAAAGTGGATAGAGCATATTACATTGTACTCTATCCCATATCTAGCATGTATGTCTGTTCTGTTGATTAGCTTCAGCCATTGCAGGCGCCTGAAAAAGAGAAATACTTATGATTTATTTATTTCGTCATTCTGTGCAGCCGTGTGGTGACGGCAGTAAAATAAATATCTAAATATCTTTGGACATCTTACACAAATCAACCTAGTCTCACGGTAAGCTCAATTAAGGCTTGTGATGTGGGTACTAGGCGACGATATATACAATAGATAGATACATATAGATACTTAAATACATAGACAGCTATGGACAAGGAACAAATATTTGTGATAAATAAATACACAAGTAATGCCCTCGCCGGGATTCGAACCCGGAACCTTCAGCTTCGTAGGCAGGGTCACTACCAACTAGGCTACGGAGGCTGACACAAGGCAGTGAAAATACATTTGTCACCACCCCAACTCCTCCTGCGGGTGTCGTAAAAGTCGACTAAGGGATTGAAGTGTCACTGTCACTGACCATCTTAGGGCTTGTCCATTAATCACGTCATACGATTTTGGCCTATTTTAGACCCCCCCATCCCCCATGGCGATACTTGGTGATATTTTCAGGACCCCCCCCCCCCCCAGCCAATATGACGTGTAATTTGCCAACTTAAGTAGTCCTTTTAATAACAATTCAATTTACGTACTTTATTAAGCACACGTGATGGGAAAAAACTTTTTTGCAAACTACGAGGTCATTGTCCGTGAAATTTTAACTCGGTTCAGGATTTGACATCTGGTTATGTTTTAAAACAAGTATGCTGTTCAGCAGCGAGTAACATAAAATTACACGTGATTTGTCCGATGACCTATGGTGATAATTGGTGATTTTTTCTTGACCTTCAGAGTAACCTTATTCTTATGCCACTAGCATAAATCAAGTTCTTACTCCTATGCCAGTGCCATAGAAATACGAACGTTTTTGACATAAGTGCTGTGTCACTGGCATAAGAGTACAATCTGTTCAGTCACACATGTGTGTCAATGGCATAGGAGTTCTATCAGACGATTTCAATCGGCATAGTGTTAGCAATTAGTGAAACAGTACCGGAGGCGAACGTGTTAAACCGATTGTAAAAACGCCGGTCATTCCCATAAGTATTTGGACGCATTATAGAGCACTAATGATATATGCGTAGATTTTTACATGCTTACCTTTTCTCGTCACTTGGCAGACTGTAATATGTTAATCCAGCAATTCCTTTACCCGGGCAGTCTTGTATACAGCACACCCTTTGCTCTGCCATGGTGCAAACCTATAAAATATTCCACTATTTATTTGCAGTGGAGACCTTAGGACCCTGGGGGGATAGCGCCCACAAGGTCTTTAAAGAGGTGAGGCATAAGCTGTACGATCTGACGCGTGACCAGAAGGCTGGTTCATATCTAGAACAGTGGATCAGCATTGCCATTCAAAGCCTTCTAGGCACGCTACCGATTGACAGTGATCTGGGGTAAATTTTATATTTACTTATAATTTAGAAGTATTGTATTTTCATAAGTTTATTATTTGTAGGTATATAAGTAATATTGTTTATAGTTTTCAAAGAATTTGTATAGGCACTTATTTTTACAAGTTTTCGTCTTTTCTGTTTCTTTTTTTATTGGTATACTAGCAGTTACCCGCGGCTTCGCCCGCGTTCTAATATCTATTCACTGCATGTTAATGTTTTCCCGCGATTATCTCGCGTTTGCCTTAACCGATTTAAGTGTGGCGGATGGTGCTTTTACCCGCGGTTCGGCCGCGTTTTATAAATTTTTATCACGGTCGTATTAAACTAATATGATGATGGCTAAAATGATGGCGAATTATTTTTGCAATTTTGACTTCAAATTCCATATGAAGAACTTTTCATCTTCTCGGTAGGTATCGATTTTTATTAATATTAAATCAAAGTTCTAGAAATTTTAGATGTGATAGCTTCTCACTTTTTGTAAAAACCCCCTTGGATCCTAAGATACCGATTTTTATTAAGGTCGGATTCAAACTAAATAAATTCAAGGTGCCGATCATTTTGTGCAAATTTGACCTCAAATTCATTACTTGAAACGCTTTGACATTTCAGATATAGATTATTATCAAAATCCGCTATCATATTATGGTCATCTTTACCATCTGGTAACTGACAAATGTTTTTTTATCTTTAAAAGTTTACATACACACTCACATAGGTCATTGTTGTGTTTTGATGATAAAAACTATCATTTGTCGTTTCCCAGGCCTAACAAAGATGACCATAATTAGGCGAGCTGATTAACATTTGAAGTAACTCAATATTGTTACCGTTTCTTGCAAATTTGACTTCTGCTTCATTATGATGAACAGATCAGTCAGAACTTCAGATTACCACCGATTTTTATGACGGACAATATCGAAACGGAAATTGAATAGGCAGCCTTTTTTGCAGTTTGTTAAGAACCTCTGGGATCCCGATACATCGATTTACACCATTGGATCAAAAATGTCGAAATTTATGGTGACTACTGTTTTGACTTTATAAAAAACACCTTGGATACACAGATATATGTACTTTTGATTACTATCGCATGAAAACTCGGAAAAACTTAAAAGGTTATTAACGTTGGTTAACATGCTATATTTAGATTTTTTTATCAGAAATAAACACTAAAACGATCTCTTCTTCTCAGTCGCTCCCTCATGGCTGAGGATCGTGACCAACAGTGAAATTCTTCCACTTGACGCGGTCTAGGGCCATATGGACTGCCATCTGCATGGAACCACAAGCTTTCTTCATGGTGTCAGTCCACCTTATCGGTATTCCACCCCTGGAGCGTCGGCCTTCGACTTTGCCGAGAATAATGTTCTTTTGGAGAGTGTGCTGATTAGAACGCATGACATGCCCGAAGAAACTGAGTATCCTCTCCTGACAAATAGTTGAAAGCCGCTTGGTAATATTCAGCTCTTGCAATATTGACTCGTTTGTTCTAAATGCAGTCCATGGGATCCTGAGCATCCTCCTCCAGCACCACATCTCAAAAGCGTCGATCTTTTTCCTATCTAGGGTTTTTAAGCTCCAAGTTTCAGCGCCATACATAAAGATGGAGAAGACCAATGCTCGTACCAACCGTACCTTGGTTGCACGACGAATACCACGGTTCTTCCACAAGTTCTCCAATCGAGCCATTGCACTTTTGGCCATTCCTGCACGTCGACATATCTCTTGTGTATTGCCACCACCATTATAAATGAGCGACCCAAGGTAAACAAACGTATCCACTTTCTCGTAGCTATCAAGGGCATTGGATTGAGGAAGAACACCTGCTCGGTCTACTACCATGATCTTGGTTTTACTATGGTTTATTCTCAATCCAACTTTAGCACTCACTGCTTCAACTTTCTTCAGCAGAGCCGCCATGTCCTCTTCACTCGAAGCCACAATAGTAGTGTCGTCTGCGTACCTTAAGTTAGTAATGTTATGGCCGCCTACCCTGATGCCGAGCTGCCTGTCCTCAAGTGCTTTTCTCATAACGTATTCGCCATACAAATTAAATAGTACCGGAGACAGAATACATCCTTGCCGCACGCCACGCTCCGGACGATATGGTTTCGAGAATGTATCATCTACCTTCAAGCAGCTTGTGCTTTCAAGGTACAGATTCTGAATCAGGAACACAAGGTGGTCAGGAACTCCCATTTCAATTAGCACATCAAACATGGTACTCCACTGAACACAATCAAAAGCCTTGGCGTAATCAATGAAACACAGTACCAGGGGAATGTTGAACTCGCGACATTTTTCAATGAGTATCCGAACATTCAAAATTTGATCCCGTGTTCCCTTGCCGGCGACAAACCCAGACTGTTCTTCCGGAATCTGACGAGTTGTAAATGAAGCTAATCGAGCGTGTATTATGTACAAAAGGATTTTACTGGCATGAGGCATCAATGACAGAGTACGGTAGTTTTCACATTTTCTAGTGGAACCTTTTTTATGAAGGGGAACAACTGAGGATTGAGTCCAATCATCAGGCCACTGACCGGTCTTCCAGATCTTGTTACACAGTCTGTGAACCAGGCGAATGCCTTCCTCCCCCAAATGTTGAATCATTGCCGCTGAAACACCATCGGGACCCACTGCATTGTTTTTTAGTTTTTTTATAGCGGCCTGTACTTCCGAGAGTAGTATTAACGGCTCCTCAATATTCCGTAGTATTCGTCCCACTTTCTGTCAATCATTGGGCCCTTGTCATCACAATACAGGTTACAACAATAACTCCTCCATCTTTCCAAGACGCAGTCAAGGTCTGTCAAGATGTTACCTTTATCGTCGTCTACCATACAACATTTTGTCTTGAAGGTACCAGTCAACTGCTTCACTTTTCGGAAAAGGTCCTTTGTGTGATATTGATTAGAGTGTCTCTCGATCTCGTCGCATATGCCATTAATGTATATGTCTTTATCCCTTCTGGTCGATGTCTGTACCAGTCTATGTAACTCATTGTATCGGGATCTCAGGTACTCAGTGTCCAAGCCTTCACACCTCAGCTTCTTCCGCTCATCCACAAGTGCCCAAGATTCGGCACTGATCCATTCCTCTTTTTTCCGAACGATTCTGTTGGCATCTCTGCTTCCTCGAGCGGTGATCAAGATGGCCGATTTCAAATTAGTCCAGTCTGCTTCACTTGAATCAAAAGGATCCCAAGTCACCTCCTTGATCTTTTCCTCAACAGAGTTTTTAAAATGAATCAAGGCATTATCATTTAGTGACACTGTACTGGGAGCACTTTTTTTCGTTGTCTTAAGGCGTAATCTAAAATCAGCAACAAGGAGCTGGTGATCAGTGCCGCAGTCTGCCCCCGGGAGAGTCTTAACATTAGAGACTGAGGATCGCCATAACTAAAACGATACCCCTGTCATAACCCGCAAGCCCATGAGATCATAACAGAGAAGATGGTATTTCACGTACACCTCGGTACAGCGACACGATAGTAGACTATAGAAACGATAACCATGTTGTTTTTTTACTGTTTAACCTTTTTACCACTTTCAAGAGTTCAATTCTCAAAAACCCTAAAACATGTCTTTAGTCATTTATGTTTGGAAATACTCCTGTGAAGTTTCGGATAAAACAGTTTAAATAGTCAAGTTTCCTCTACAAACTTTAGACTCATTGCACCCTCTAATGAGTGGATTTTGACTTAACCTTTTTTAGAGCGCCCCTACACCCTCAAAGAAACCTACGCGCTATATTTGGAATCTCTAGAACCAGAAATGAACATAAATAATAAAATTATATTGATATTTTTCGAATTTTACCCCATCACACCATAACCGTGTACATAGTATTTCACGTCCGCTGCGTTAAATTTTAAAATCGTTTTTGTGATCTACGTCCCGATAAACCATAGAAACGATACCCAACTTGATTTTTTCACTTCCTCACCCTTTTTACCTTTTTCAGGGGCTAAATTTTCAAAAAACCTGCAAACATATCTTTATTACTTTGAAGAATACTCCTAGGAAGTTTCGGACAAAATAGTCCAACTAATCTTGTTTCGCCATACTAACTTTGGACCCCCATTGCACCCTCTAGGGAGTGGATTTCGACTTAACCTTTTTTTAGAGCACCCCTACATCCTCAAAGAAACCTACGC
This sequence comes from Thaumatotibia leucotreta, assembly GCA_025490895.1. Classification (NCBI taxonomy): domain Eukaryota; kingdom Metazoa; phylum Arthropoda; class Insecta; order Lepidoptera; family Tortricidae; genus Thaumatotibia; species Thaumatotibia leucotreta. The sequence continues at coordinate 8,530 of JALPQI010026012.1, read as the reverse complement.
GCTAAACTTGGAATCTCTAGAACCAGAAATGAACATAAATATAAATAAATAATAAAATTATATTGATATTTTTCGAATTTTACCCCATTACACCATAACCGTGTACATAGTATTTCACGTCCGCCGCGTTAAAATTAAAAATCGTTATTGTATTCGTGATCTACGTCCCGATAAACCATAGAAACGATACCCAACTTGATTTTTTCACTTCGTCACCCTTTTTACTTTTTTCCGGGGGTTGAATTTTCAAAAAACCTTTAACATACCTTTACTCAATTACTTTAAAGAATACTTTTGCGAAGTTTCGGATCAAATAGTGCAACTAATCTTATTTCGCCATACAAACTTTGGACCCCCATTTCAACCCCTTAGAAGGTGAATTTTGTAAAATCCTTTCTTAGTGCTCGTCTACACCATAAAAGGAACCTACGTGCCAAATTTGGAGTCTATAGGACCAGGGGTTTAGGCTGTGCGTGCATCTTTATAAGGGAGCTTCTTCTTTTATATATATAGATAAAAGAAAAATAATAAAATTATATTGATATTATAAATATTAGATGTCATATACCAAAGAAAAACGACCAAGATCACCTATGTCCGAGGTGGGGATCGAACCCACGTACTCAGCTTTCGCGGCTGATGCCTGTACCCCTCGGCCACTCGGTCTTAGCAACCACCGGTCAAATTTCTCGGGTATATGCAATCCCTTACAAGGCTAGGCGCCTTTGACCATTCTCTAAGGGCAAGCACTAACTACATGCCTGCACCTCCTATTTAGAATACTTTACAGTTTTCTAGAATAGCTAAAGAGAGATGGTGCTGCCATCTATTGAACATATTGTGAAAACACAAATCAAATTATTTATTAACTAAATATTTTGATTTGTACTTTTTAATTTTCCTCCAGTAGTCATACTACTTAATACTATATAAATTATAAATATTAGATGTCATATACCAAAGAAAAACGACCAAGATCACCTATGTCCGAGGTGGGGATCGAACCCACGTACTCAGCTTTCGCGGCTGATGCCTGTACCCCTCGGCCACTCGGTCTTAGCAACCACCGGTCAAATTTCTCGGGTATATGCAATCCCTTACAAGGCTAGGCGCCTTTGACCATTCTCTAAGGGCAAGCACTAACTACATGTCTGCACCTCCTATTTAGAATACTTTACAGTTTTCTAGAATAGCTAAAGAGAGATGGTGCTGCCATCTATTGAACATATTGTGAAAACACAAGTCAAATTATTTATTAACTAAATATTTTGATTTGTACTTTTTAATTTTCCTCCAGTAGTCATACTACTTAATACTATATAAATTATAAATATTAGATGCCATATACCAAAGAAAAACGACCAAGATCACCTATGTCCGAGGTGGGGATCGAACCCACGTACTCAGCTTTCGCGGCTGATGCCTGTACCCCTCGGCCACTCGGTCTTAGCAACCACCGGTCAAATTTCTCGGGTATATGCAATCCCTTACAAGGCTAGGCGCCTTTGACCATTCTCTAAGGGCAAGCACTAACTACATGCCTGCACCTCCTATTTAGAATACTTTACAGTATTCTAGAATAGCTAAAGAGAGATGGTGCTGCCATCTATTGAACATATTGTGAAAACACAAATCAAATTATTTATTAACTAAATATTTTGATTTGTACTTTTTAATTTTCCTCCAGTAGTCATACTACTTAATACTATATAAATTATAAATATTAGATGTCATATACCAAAGAACGTGGTTGCTAAGACCGAGTGGCCGAGGGGTACAGGCATCAGCCGCGAAAGCTGAGTACGTGGGTTCGATCCCCACCTCGGACATAGGTGATCTTGGTCGTTTTTCTTTGGTATATGACATCTAATATTTATAATTTATATAGTATTAAGTAGTATGACTACTGGAGGAAAATTAAAAAGTACAAATCAAAATATTTAGTTAATAAATAATTTGACTTGTGTTTTCACAATATGTTCAATAGATGGCAGCACCATCTCTCTTTAGCTATTCTAGAAAACTGTAAAGTATTCTAAATAGGAGGTGCAGGCATGTAGTTAGTGCTTGCCCTTAGAGAATGGTCAAAGGCGCCTAGCCTTGTAAGGGATTGCATATACCCGAGAAATTTGACCGGTGGTTGCTAAGACCGAGTGGCCGAGGGGTACAGGCATCAGCCGCGAAAGCTGAGTACGTGGGTTCGATCCCCACCTCGGACATAGGTGATCTTGGTCGTTTTTCTTTGGTATATGACATCTAATATTTATAATTTATATAGTATTAAGTAGTATGACTACTGGAGGAAAATTAAAAAGTACAAATCAAAATATTTAGTTAATAAATAATTTGATTTGTGTTTTCACAATATGTTCAATAGATGGCAGCACCATCTCTCTTTAGCTATTCTAGAAAACTGTAAAGTATTCTAAATAGGAGGTGCAGGCATGTAGTTAGTGCTTGCCCTTAGAGAATGGTCAAAGGCGCCTAGCCTTGTAAGGGATTGCATATACCCGAGAAATTTGACCGGTGGTTGCTAAGACCGAGTGGCCGAGGGGTACAGGCATCAGCCGCGAAAGCTGAGTACGTGGGTTCGATCCCCACCTCGGACATAGGTGATCTTGGTCGTTTTTCTTTGGTATATGACATCTAATATTTATAATTTATATAGTATTAAGTAGTATGACTACTGGAGGAAAATTAAAAAGTACAAATCAAAATATTTAGTTAATAAATAATTTGATTTGTGTTTTCACAATATGTTCTATATTGATATTTTTCGAATTTTACCCCATTACACCATAACCGTGTACATAGTATTTCACGTCCGCCGCGTTAAAATTAAAAATCGTTATTGTATTCGTGATCTACGTCCCGATAAACCATAGAAACGATACCCAACTTGATTTTTTCACTTCGTCACCCTTTTTACCTTTTTCCGGGGGTTGAATTTTCAAAAAACCTTTAACATACCTTTACTCAATTACTTTAAAGAATACTTTTGTGAAGTTTCGGATCAAATAGTTCAACTAGTCTTATTTCGCCATACAAACTTTGGACCCCCATTTCAACCCCTTAGAAGGTGAATTTTGTAAAATCCTTTCTTAGTGCTCGTCTACACCATAAAAGAAACCTACGTGCCAAATTTGGAGTCTATAGGACCAGGGGTTTAGGCTGTGCGTTCATCTTTATAAGGGAGCTTTTATATATTGGTATATGTATTGCTCATAAGTGTGTGTTTAATGTTAAGGCTTTATTTTTATATTTTATTTCTTTGTATTTTAATGTTAGTTTTAATATTGTATTTCAAACACAATACTTGTATTGTTTCTGAATAAATACTATGACTATGACTATGACTAAGAAATTACGGTGGCCATACCTAAAGTTAAGGAATTCCTGTACTAATTTTGGGATAAAACAATTGACGGTACAACTAGGTTCGTCGGTCCTATGCAATCAAATTATGACATAGATTTATAAAAGCTGTTGTTAACTTTTGACCACCGAATGGACAACTTTTGTTTTTTCGACTGACAATGACCAAAGTCACAACCATGTTCGAAAGTTAAGGGTTTCCAGGAATTCGACTATTTTGATATTTAACCTTCGGCATACGAGGAGGGTGTACCAGACCCCAAATGTATGGAAAGTTGGAAACATCATATAAACATTTTTCACTACATATGCGGAGGGTTATTTGTGAAGTAGCCAGAGCTTTCTGTTCATATAAAATATAGAAACTTAAGTTTAGGTAACATTAACTTTCTGTACAAGGCTATGACAACTGACAAAATATAAGGGGTGTACCGATAAAAAACTGGCAAATTCAAATGAAAAAATCGGGTCAATATAGTTAAAAAGCTGTTATTTCTGGCTTTTGTAATTAACTAGGAGGTCTTAAATTAGCTAACTTTGGTCTTTTTTTGTTGCTACTGCAATTACAGTATTCACAATACAAGTTCTCCAGAACCCCTTTGAAATCTATTTTTCCAAGCTCTTTTCTTTTATTCTCCACTGCACGATTTCGTGTTCTGCAGAAGTGACCAATATTTCTGGTTAATCTCCATATTTTTTTTTAATATACCCCTGCGTAGGCCCGGCGAAGGGAACTATGTCACATATTATGTGAATTTTTTATGCGTCTTTAATCAATTATTTAATCCTATACAAATCTTAATCTCTTTGGCATAGTTTTATGAAGCGGAATCAGTGCCAAAAAGTATCAAGGATATTATGCATAAGTCAAGGATATCTTGGAACATGGGAAGAATGGCCAGATATATTGACGACAGTCCCATAATTTAGAAAACTGCATACAAAAAAAGAAAAAAAATGTTTGGAAAAGATAGTTTGGAAGAGGTTTCGAAGAAGCTGTAATTTAGTCCCTGAAATGCAGTAGTGACACAAAAGTACTGTACTACAGTGAGCTAAGTTAAGTGACCCAAAATTACTACAGTCAGCTATGTTATGTTCAAAGCATGAAATTATAGCTACCTAACTATATCAATCCGATTTTTTCATTTGAATTTGCCTGTTTTTTATCGGTACACCCCTTATGAGAAATAAACAATAAAACCTGTAAACAATAAAAACATAAAATTGCTATTATAAATTAATGTAGAAAAAGTCACTTTAGGAGTTACTTTAGTAATTAGATTGTCATGGTTGTGGCAGAATAACAGCATCTGCTGCTGAAAGCCTCGGAGCTTCCCGCGGAGACACATGCTGAGCCACCATCCATTTATGTAAGTTTGTTTTCTGTCTGTTACTGTGTATTTCTGTTCTTTGTATTTTATTTATATAAATTTCTTTATTATGATTATTTATTCATCTTCCTTCAAGGGTTAGGCATTTTATAACATAATAATTATAAAAATAAAATACAATAAAACATATAAACAGATATGTAAATACCCATTTATCTGGGGCTTCAACAGTGATACAGAAATAAACAGAAACAGCCTGTTTCATAATCTCTGGATAAATACAGGGTGGAAATTCTAAATTAAATAAAACTGTTTTCATACATTTACTATGGGAAAAAAGTGAAACTTCATTTACATTACCTGTCAGGCTTAATTAATTTTTCTAACGTTTTCATACAATATTATTGCCATTTAACATAGGAGGACTAATTAGTGTGACAGATAATGTAATTAAATTTTCACTTTTTCTCATAGTAATTGTATGAAAACAGTTTTCTTTAATTTTTGGCTTCTTTGTACATTACCGAAGTTGATTGAAACTATTGGTTCTGGATATTAATGGAATTAATTGACATAAAAAAATTAAATGTGAAAAAACAACATTTAAATTTTCATACAATTTATATGGGAATTTTAATTCTCGATTTGCAGCTTTTCCAGCCTAAAATTTTTTTTGGTCCCATACAAGCTTTTGATCCCGAACAGAAACAGATTGATGGGCATAAAAAAAAATTGATTGTCAAAAATTACTATTTTCGCGCACCCTGTATGCTTATTGCAAAATCTGTAAATGCCAGTTCATTAATTTAAAATCAAGGGAAGGTCTTCTAAGTTCATTTTCGCGTAGCTACTCTGGATCTGGTAGAGAGTCTCTACCAGATCCAGAGTCTACTAGAGACTGTGACTTTCCATAGGATTTGACGTCTTTAACACATATTTTGAAGCATGTTCGCAGATATATTTTTACTTTAATACTAATAAATATCAATAATTTAAACTAAAGATGTATGTGAATTGTGAACTCAATGTTGGTTTTAAGTTGGTAATAAAACCAAGATTGTGTTCTTCAGTGCGTGATTACGGAATAATGCAAGTTTATAGCTTTAATTTTTTTTTTGTTTTCTTCTGACGATCCTATAGAATCAAATGTAATATTTTTATCATCCCATTAAGTAATTGTCGATTAAAAACAATGCGAATGGAAATTTTGGTTACAAGTTTAAGTTTTTCCTTCATTTTATTGGTTTTTATGTATACATATTATCGCGCAAATGCTAGCTTAAACATGAATATTGTAAAGAATGTATTTAGACTTGCCTTAATTTCGATCTCTTTATTTCTCTTCTCCCATTATATTATCGTACTGTTGTAAATATTAATTTATTCATTTGACTATGTACACTACTGTTATTATATTTTACCGCTACGTTGTTTTGCAATTTTAACAAATGTTTACTAAATAAAATCCGATACAATCAATACATACCGGCGTCAGCGACACATTTATTTTGACACTTGACAGCTTTGACAGTTCCGTTCTAGGGACGTGAAATAGAGGCAGGCAGATATTTAAATTATCGGTTTTATAACAACGTGCCAGTGCTAGTGCTTTACTTTAATTTTCTAGCTGTCATACTGTTAAAAATATATAAGCAAATACCCCTGCGGCCCTCCCACGAAAAACGAAATTCGTAAATTTCGAGGATTTATCTCTCTCACTCTAATGCCGCCTTCGTTTGAGTGACAAATCCTCGAAATTTCTGAATTTCGATTTTCGCGTTAGGAAACCTGGAACACAGGGAAGCGGCGGCGTAGGTATCATAATCATAATCATAATGCTTTTATTCAAAATAGATTCACATGGAACACTTTTTGAAGGTCAGGTACATAATAATTTAAATAAGTATTAAACATAGGTAAATTACACAGTAATTAAAGCGTAAAAATAAGTCTAGAGGTAGGTATCACTTAGGGATACAAATTTTTAGCGTTCGACAATTCATTCATCCACACATATTTATCAGTTAAGTAGTCGTCCAGTCTGTAATAGGCTTTTTTAATTAATGTTTCCTTTATGATTTTTTTAAATTTACGTTCTGTTAGGTTTTTTTATTTCGTCAGGTAACTTGTTATAGTAGCGAGCACACAGCCCCATAAAAGATTTTCGCACCTTACTTAGTCTAGTCTTTATATCTATTAAGTTATTTTTGTTTCTTGTATTAACATTGTGTACGTCGCATTTTTTCCTAAAAGAAGGCAGGTTTTTTCTAACGTACATTATATTTTCATAGATATATTGACTGGGCAATGTCATTATATTTGTTGATTTAAATATTTCCTTCATGGGCGTATGGTGTCGATAACCGAATATGGCACGCACTGCACTTTTTTGCCAGATGAAAACAGCCTCCACGTCAGCAGCTCTACCCCAAAGCAATAGCCCGTAACACATTATGCTATGGAAGTAACCATAATACGCCAACTTTGCGGCATCTGAATCGGCTATCTGCCTTATCCTTTTTATTGCATATACGGCTGAACTTAGCCGCTTACAGACAGCAGTAGGGCATTTCTCAGAGCGTAAACGGACATCTCATTCATCTGGTCACATTTTTTTGGAAGTGGCTGCATCTTTTGGTACCATTTTCGGTCGTCAGATACAGCACCCGTTTCTCTTTAAGACAACCAAAACCGACCTCAAATCATTCAGCCACTTCCAAAAAAACGTGACCAGATGAATGAGATGTCCGTTTACGCTATGAGAAATACCCAGTAATATGAGGGCCCCATTGTAAGTTTTTGTCAACCGTGATTCCTAAAAATACTGTTTCATCTATGATTTCTAATGATTGGTTGCCAATTGACAGTCCCTGCACTTCGTTTCTAACATTAGGGAGCTTAAAATGTACACACTTAGTTTTTTTGGCATTCAAGACTAGATTGTTGGCAGTAAACCATTCATGGACCTGTTCCATAGCACTGTTAATAGTGGCTGCACTGCGTGAATCTCTGTTCCAACGAAATACAAGTGAAGTGTCATCGGCAAACAATACAATTTTAGCGAGATGTTCGGCCATGAATGGAAGGTCATTTACGTAAATGAGAAACAGGAAGGGCCCTAGTATTGACCCCTGAGGGACCCCTGTCTTAACCTGTGAACCTACAGAGCTAACACCATTTACAAAAACTTTCTGATGTCTACCAAGCAAGTATGACCGCAACAGCTCCAGAGCCAGACCTTCAACCCCGTAATAATTTAATTTAGTTAATAAAGTCTGATGATCCACGCAGTCGAACGCCTTCGACAAGTCACAGAACATTCCAATAGCGTCTTTTTTTTCTTCCCATGCCTCAACGATGTGTCTGATTAAACTTACGCCGGCGTCAGTGGTAGATCTGCCCTTGGTGAATCCGAACTGCTGAGTGTGAAACAATTATATTCAAATTAAAATGTCCAATAAGTTGTGTAAATATGACTTTTTCAAATATCTTACTTAGAACAGGCAAAACAGAAACAGGTCTGTAGTTATTAGGATCCTTAGCATCACCAGCCTTATGTAACGGTACAACTCTACTCAATTTCATCAGGTCCGGGAATATGCCCTCATCTACACATCCATTGAATATAAAACTTAAATGTGGTGCAATAGTGACTATAATGGCTTTGCAAGTTTTAACAGACATACCCCACACATCTTCTGTTGATTTTACTTTTATTTGTTTAAAAATTTTAATAATATCGTCAGGACTAACATGTTGAAATTCAAACTTATTGTTACATTTGTTTACGTAAGCACTTAAGAGGGATTCAGCCTTGGATGAAG